>VDFB02042600.1:0-33291 GCA_007258455.2 Sequoia sempervirens
AAAATCGTGCTAAAAGATTGCAGGAAAAATGGCAGACGATTTAAAAATTGTATTAGAAAACTTGGCGCCAAAGAGACAAAATCCTGTCAAGAAAACGCATCAGATTTTTCTTCAAATTGCGCCCAGGTTTAGGATGAAACGTGGGCCAAAAGACAAGAAAAGATCGCACGCCCAGGAGGAAGAATATGCGGGCTTTAGAACAAAAATGTGTTATTTATTCTGAGAAAAAAAATCGAGATCATGAAAAAACGCGACTCTGGAAGACGTACGGTAGAGATCTTTAACCAAAGATCACACCTAGAGAGCTGAAAAAATTGCGATGCCCTAGGATCAGAAACGCGACGCCAGAAGTCGGCCAAAAGCTTTGAATCTCAACCATGAAAATCACAAAATTTTACTTGAGCTCTCAAAATTCTAGAAAAATGCAGATTAAAAAACCCTCGAAAGTATTTTCTAAATAGCCACAAAAAATTTCGATTTTTTTTTTCGAAATTTAGCTAACAAAAAATCTTCGAAAATTTTTAATGAAGATTTTATCAAATTTTTAATTTAAGATTTTTATGAATTAAAAATTTGATTTTGAGCAATTGGCTCTGATACCATGAAACAATTTTGGCTAAAAATTGCTTGTATTAACAAAGGAAAATATTACAATATATAGAGAAGGTAGATCACTGTAGACATTTAAAATGTCTAACTACCTCACCTACTAACTACTGTAGCAACAGTATAGTATTGACCATTAACAATAGAGAATTATCATTCTAACAACTAATATAGTTAGGATTTTATATTTTGGGTATACGCTCATTCTAGTCATTAATAATTGGCTAGTTCCTTTTGACATCTATTCATACAGGATATTTTATTTGTCATTTGGATTATCAGCAATTACTTTCAAATTTCAATCTACAATCATGCATGTGATTACTACTGCTTAATCTTGTCTTATGAAGTACGTTGAATGTTTAGGATTATCTGTTCAATTTAGTCTTGCTCTTTGTTTTATCTGCTTTCTTTGTGGTGCCACATGTTGACCATATTTGGATTTCTATCTAAATTGAATGTCATATCAGAGATTGAGGAATGACATTCCCTAGCCTTGATCGCTAATGGTGCATTTTTAAATGTTTAGTTACAGAAAATTAATTGGCTTTAGCTGCTTGCATTGTGTGAAGTATTTCCTTTTTATTTTCAAGTGTATGAAAGACTCGCTCATTATTTTTCAATCATAGTACTAATGTCTTTCTCTATTGACGGAGGCTATGAGTGTAATTTAATCAATTCCCAAAGTTGGATAAACATATTTTATATTCTCTCTCTGTCAGTAACTTTGTTTGGAGTTGCAACCTTCATGAGAGCTTTTGGAGATTCCAGCACACCCAAAGTTAGTGCCATAATATTTTCATCTAATATTTCACAAAGATGGATTGTTGGAATAAGGAAGTCTTTGAAGATACTTTCAACCAAAAGGAGATGCTCAGTAACAAGTAGATGTGATTCAGAAATGTATCTGTGAAGGTGGCTGCGAATGAGCTTTGAACACCATGAACAAAGATTAATAACTCAACTTCACATATTCTGATCCATGATCTCTCAGATTTATAGTAGAAATTTACAAACTAAACAGTTTATAATATTGTGCCGCTTGAAAAGCTCAAATGACAGTTAATTAGAGGACTGGAATGTTGTTTAGTCTTGAAATAAGAATTAGAGAACAAAGAATGTCTTGAAATAAGAACTAAAGAACAAAGAATATTTGCAAAATGCCACTCTTTTTATCCAGAAAACCCTGGTGTGGGGAAAAACCAATTGTTAGTGGCAATTGTACATCTACCTGATTGTTATTGTTCAAAACAAACAGGTGCAAGATAAGAGATGCAACTTCTATTTGTTTCTACTGTCAAGTCTGCTACTTCATTCTTGACCTGTAATTCTTATCCTAGTTACCTAAATGCTCCAACTTGCCTTCCTTGATGATTCATTCACTAATTCGACCTCTACTTATCCTTAAATAGGTTATCTTGCTTTAGGAAACAAAGGGACATTTGTGGACACAAGGAGTCATGAACATGAACGTCCGTGGGGGAAGGGGAGAACATTTAAGGTTATGTGCAGAGCATGGAGTGGGGGTCATGAAGAATCATATGGAATCTGAAGAGTCATGTTTGGAGCATTTTGTCTTATTTTGGTGAAAGTGATAAAGTGGGTGCTCCATCCTTTCTTGGGGAAATAAAAGACAAGTGGGATGTGCCATCTCTTCTTGGATCATTATGGATCACAGCCTGTTGGATCATTATGGATCAACTTCTAAGCAAGGAAGAGGTTTATTGGCACCAGAAATCTAGGGTTAGATGCATTCTAAAAGGAGATCTAGTGCCACATTCTTCCACAAATCAGTGCTTTAAATGGAAACCTATTAACTCCATACATTATTTAAGCAATTGGATGACAGGATATCTGACATATTTGAGTTTATACATGACAGAAGCAACTTATTTTTTTCATAACATCTCTTAGAAACTGGTGAAGAATGAAGTCTAACTCAATGTCAGTTACAAAAAAATATTCCAAGGCTGATTTCACAGGTAGAAAATTTGAAATGGATAAGCAGAAGAATCTGAATTTTTGTTTTGCTCGAGATAAAGTGCCAGGTTGTGATGGATTTTCACCTCAATTTTATCAAGGCCATTTTGTGAAGATTTTAAATCAGACCTGCTACAATATGTGAAGATTCTGAGATCAAAGCTACCATGTTGACCATGACACCTGAAATCTATGTTGCATACCAGTTGGAACTTTTTCAACCTATTGTCTTATCGTTATGCATCATGGTTTATAAAATAATATCCATAAAACTCAAAGTTCAGCATCGGCTTGGCAAGCTGATGTCAATCAACCAGTCGGCATTTGGTAAGGGAAGACAAATTACTGATATTGTTGCAGTGCAGATCTGATCCATTTGCACCATGAGCAAAGAAATTTGTGCTGTAGGCAATGTCAATATACCTATTCCCATTTCTACCTATTTCTAGTGATTTTATGAATATTGGTATAATACCACCAATTACTCTACAATCGTCATGACTCCTATCAAAATGGTGCATGGTTATTAGCCTCCATCACCTTTGGACCAGGTAGTTCATACAGGGAAGGTGTCCTAAACAATTGACATGTTGGAGGAAATACACAATGTCCTAGCATCGTTGAAGTATCATTTGACAATATGTGCAAACAAGATGAAACTCAAATTGACCACTGTAGGACATTACAACTTTGTAGTTGGTGACATGGTCTTTGTTCATATCCAACCATATAAGCATAACACTTCAAAAGAATGAGGCATCAAAAGTTGTATTTTAGATAAGGGGCCATATATGATCCATTCAAAGGTAGCATAGATGTTCCAAATAAAGGCATAATCCATAATTTGTTCCATGTTTCTTGTTTGAAGAAGTTGAGGTCAAAGTGTTGTCATGCAAATTGAAATTCCCATCATAGACAAAGAAAGAAAGCTTCTATTGGAATTAGGGTGCATTATTTATCAGAAAAATGAGCTCAAATTTAGCACACAACACAATATTATGTTTTTCTATATCTTCATTCAAATGCTTTTCATATTTATAGGATTCTAAAATCCTATTTTATAGGAAACTCCCACAACAACTCTACTAAATATATTGAGTTGTTTTAACAACTCAATGCAAACCCATACGTACTCACATTAACTCTAATCTATAACACCTATGTGAACACTAATTCCCAACACCCCCCCTTAGTGTGAACATGGGGTGAAAGTACATCACAACACTTGATGACCACACATAGTAGCTCACCAAACACTATAAGATAAGAGTAGGGACAAACACATCTACTCATGACAAGCAATACTGGAACTAGCCTCACTACGCTTAGTACTTCCATCCAAGGATAGGGACAAACACATCTATCCATGGAACCGAGGATAGGGACTAACACATCTATCCAAGGTCTTACATTAATTTTGGATAGGCACAAACACATCTATCCAAAAACAAGGTCATGAACAGGGACATACACTTCTGCTCACAACAATTATGATTGGGGACACACACTTCCAATCATAATTACCAACTCTTGTGATTGGGGACAAACACATCCAATCATCTTGTGAATGGGGACCAACACATCCATTCACAAACAACTAAGAAAATGTGATTGGGGACATACACATTCAACCACAATTTACAAAGCTTGAAACCCAAGTCTTTGTTGTCGCGTATGTAGCCATCATTATAGATCATTGCCACTCTGATCACAAATGATATGAGACGGTTGCAGCTGCCCTGGAAACCAATCTTGGCTTTAGTCATTTTGGTACAAGTTGTTTTGTCACTAATGCAATTTTGCGGCCTCGTCGCTAGTGACTGACGAGAGGTCGTTGAGTATCTTCCAGCCTTCATTGCCTCCTGCCTCCAATGTGTTTGCTACTTAGCAAATTTGTCTTTTGAGGCTCATTTCATTAGTTGTGAGGAAAGAATATATCTTTCCCCCCCTTGATGTGAACTTTTTACAAGGAGTGTCGGGTACCACCGATCATGCACTCCGATTACAACTTTTTTATTTTTATTTTTATTTGTGAACTGATAATAGACCCTATATTAAACAAAATAATATAACTTGATTATCATAGTAACAATATATTTTAAAAACACTAAATTGATATTAGCTAATATTAAAACTATTAAATCTTAACCTTGAGGTCTCCACTCATGCCTTAATTTGGTGTTGTACATAACCTCCTTCAAAGCCTTGGTTTTGTGAGGGCCTCATGGCATGGACAAACTTATTCACAATGATCGGGACTCCATCACCATTTTTAATGACGAGGCAACTATTATGAAGCTTCTTGACATTGTTTACCCTGCTGCAAAAATCTGTCTCTGTCAAAATAACCAGACCGCAGTGTCAAGCTCTCCAAGACATGAACCTTGGCCTTATATACAAAACGTGAGTCTCGCCAAACATGCAAAGAGCCGGTAATCAGAAATAAAGGTCAGCACACTGCGAACAGATGAAATGCCGACCACTAATTTAAAAATATATCACAATGATAATGATTCTATCCAGACCAACGAACAAATGAATGGTTGCAGCTAAGAATATTGTCCAAATTGGAAACCCTGAGACTGGGCATTTGACTCTATACAATTCGCATATGAATCATCCTCGGTAGCTTTTTCACATTTCACCACTTCGTGAATGGTCTGGGCCAAAGATCTTAACACAAAAGAATGAGAATGCTGAACACCCAAAATTTCTGATTAAATAAAAAATGAGGGCTTTGCAAACTCAATACACAAGATATGAGCTAGGCAGGTGGAAAAAATATGGGTCCACAAGCAAGATCTTCACATATGAATCGATCCAACTAGCGATCCTTCCTCTGCGGAGACGTGATCAAGAAATTGCAATACCGGATCTCAATAATGATTGCACTCTGTGTGAAAGTCAGAGCAAAGTCATTGCGAAATACCAGAATGAGAACCCAGAAAAAACAGGATCACTGATCAATACATTGACTCTGCCAGGAGTGAGCTCCTTCCTATGATTCTCGAACCCTGGAACTTTCGAGGCCAAATAAATTATTCAATGCACAGTCCAAGATTAATGCTGTGTCAAGAAAGCCACTTCACATAGTGAAACCAAAATAAATTGCTTCAAACTGCTGATGAATGGTGATGCTGATTTAGCAAATCGAATGCCAAACCAATCACACAACAGACATACAACACCACACAATCCTATAAATCAGTCTACAAAGAACCAAGGGTTCGTAATTTGAAAGTGGGCAGATCAAATGCAAAGATCCCTGAGGAGCCCAAATATTGGTGTGATCTGGCAAAAATTCTGAGCTAAAGAATACAAATGCCCACACAAAGCCTGCAGTAGACTGAGATGGCTCAGCCCATGTTACAACAGAGTGTGGTGAGAGTCGCTGAGGATGGTAGTGCTCGATCTAAGCCAAATGAAATGCAAACATTTTTTAGTGGAGACCATAAAGACAATAGAATAAGCGTCATAAACTCCTATCATATTGCCTGAAACGGAGGCATCTCCTCACAAAATAATAGGCACAGAATCTACTGCTCTGATACCATATCAGAAAAATGAGAGCAAATTTAGCACACAACACAATATTATGATTTTCTATATCTTCATTCAAATGCTTTTCATATTTATAGGAATCTAAAATCCTATTTTATTGGAAACTCCCACAACAACTCTACTAAATATATTGAGTTGTTTTAACAAATCAATGCAAACCCATACGTACCACAAACCTATTACCTATATAACAAACTACAACAAAACATAATAAATAATTATCATATGTCTCCTACCAATAATATTAAGTTGTTTGTCAACAACTTAATAGTATGACATTTATTCACTAACTCACATTAACTCTAATTTATAACACCTATGTGAACACTAATTCCCAACATTATTGGGAAAGAGTTGAAGATGCTCTAAAATTGGGTGGTTTGAACGTACAAGGTGAAGTGGAGAGGTCTCCCTATAGAATATTCAATCTTGGAAAATGGTGGTTCCTATGGAAGCACCATATGTCATTCTTTCTTCGGAAATGAGGCCCCATGCAAGGGGCTAAGGAGTGAAAAAGGGGAAATACTACAATACTAGGGAGATGCATTTCATTCTCCTGGGATGTGTCTCGGAAATTGGGATGCTTTTATCATATGGAGATAAATACATAGACATCGCTAGTTGTAAGAAACATCCTATTTGTATCTCCAAGCATCTCTTGTTGGAAAAAGCTAACTCGTAAGCATCTCCCTCAAAAACCCAAAAAATCAAAAAAATGAAAAAAACCCATAAAAATTATCTTGATTGTTGTTGATTTCATAGAAAACATAGGAAAGTTGAAAGGAGCAAGGGAATCTGAGGAAACCACATCAGACAATTGACTATTTGCAGTTCGCAATTTTTCAATTCATGTTTTTCATGGAATGTAAAATCTTACTCAGAAAATCGTGAATAGAGTAAAACTTATTCGGATTCCTACGAGTTTTAGATTTTTTAAATTGATACATACGGAGTTGAAGATTGGTTTATAGATAGATGCATTTAGATATTGATACTCACTAATTAGTTTATGCTTTCAAAATATTGAACTTCCAAGTTTAAATACTATATTTATTATAATATGAATGTATATATTATAATCAATTAATAATATGACTTTTTATCGTGAAATGCTAATATTATAAAAGTCTATTTATAATTAATAATCTATTTCACATTTTTAATTTTTAATTTTAGAAAATTATATATATATATATATATATTGGCATCTTGAAGTACTTCTCTCCCTTTTGCAAAAATTGACATATCCTTATTGATACCCATCTCCCATACCAGTATTAGTCTCCTGGCAACTATGGAGTAAATAAAAGAAATAAGACAGGAGAGTGGAAGTTAAGGTTCAATGGGCAACCATACAAAAGTAACCTAACATAGGAACTTGCACCAACAAAGTGCAAGGGGCCTCAAAGAGTTAGAAAATAGAAGCCCATATTTTCATCTATGGGTTTTGTTATGTTTTGTACTTGATAGTTGGGTCCATTTTTCAACATCTACACCGTTCATATATAAGTGTAACTTCCAATTTTGTCTTTTACTAGCTTTGGGAGCACAGCTTTTTAAGGGGGAGGGCACGTTGTGTACCTAGGCACAACATGTTATCAAAATACTCATATTTTTAGCATATAGTCCTTGTCCTCTGTATTAGTGTTAAACTAATGTTTTGGCTTCCTGGGATTAAGGAAGTATTAAGTCACAGGTTAGTTAGGTTTTCCTTTCCCATTGAGTATATAGTGAGGTGAAACCCTAGATGATGCATCTTTTATCTTTATCAATCCTATTTTGTTAATGCAATACAGAGAGCGGCTATTGTGTGAGCACTCTTGTGTTATAGTGAGATTTGCTTGTTCAGTCCGTCTTGTGTGAGAAGGTGCTTCCCATCTTCGCTATTTGTCTATTCAATATTTGTCCACATTTCTTTTCTTTGATTTGCTTAGACTACAGAAGAAATTTCTGACATTCAAATCTGGTTACTACCCTTTTAACTCTTTTAGCCCCAGTGCAACTGTAAAGGCTCTTTCAGAGTCCCAATTTGCAATATTTTACATCAGAAAATTTGGCAAAAATGTCTGTAGTAGTTATTAACGGTTATCTTGTTCACAGAGTATTCTCCATGCCTCTTCTGTTTTCTGAATCTTCAAGAGGCAGTTCTATATTCCTGTGAACATGTGCTTTCTGTCTTTGTTATTTGTCTGTTTAATGTTTTTCTGGATTTCTTTTCTGTACTGCATTTAGGAACACAGCATAAAGTTTCTGACATTTAAAGATGTCACCACCTCTTAAACTATTAGCCCCACTGCAACCTAAAGGCTCTTTCAGATTCCAAATTTTACCTATTAACTTAATCACTTTAATTCAGGAAATCTCGCTAAAATCTGTCTCACTATCAGTGCTTACTGATCTTGTTAACAGAGTATTCTGTACATGTTTTCTGTTTTTTGAATCTTCAACAATTTTGTTCTATATTCATGAACTTGGGTGGTTAAGCTGGTTTTGATGTTTCCTGTTGCAGCCTTGTTAGCTGTTACAACTTACCAAACAACCTGACAAACTTTACCTTTAAATTCAGTTTTTTCTTTTATGTGTTTCAACTCTTTGCCAGCTTAGAATTATCAAATTGTTAATTTACATAAAATTCTCATCATATTCATCAAAAAACGGGTTCACTAACCTAAATGAAAGTTGAAACAATGCCTAATTGTGTTATTTAAAAATCTTTCATGGACTCTTCCATTTCTTCCCGTCTTTTGAGGACAATGCATCTCTTGCAGAGGGTAGTTGTAATGAACCTATTTACTGTCTAATTAACTATTCTAACTAAAACTAAGGGTGTGACCCATATTATGGTTTACATATTTGAATATTTATTTCAATATAATATTCTCTTTACCAAATTATCAAAATTGGTATGCATATGTTTGAACTTTGATCTTTTGCTTTCTTTTCAGTAAATATGCTCAGCGTTTTGATCTCTAGTGGGCTTGCACAGGTGTTGCATGTGTTATATATAAGGACAATACATCTCAAGCAAATGGGACTTGTAATGAACCTATTTATTATCTAATTAAGTATCTTAACTAAAACTGAAAGGGTGTGACCCATCGCATACATATCTCTTTAGCATCCGTATAAGGATTCCATATTATTGCTGTAATATTATTCCTTACATATTTGAATTTATAATTCATTATGATATTATACATTTTTGTATATTTTCTTTCCCTTCTCTTTACCAAATTGTCGAAATTTATGCATATGTTTGAACTGTGATCTTTTTCCTTTTGTTCATTAAATATGCTCAGCATTTCGATGTCTAGAGTCCCAGCACAGGTGTTGCATGCGTTATATATAAAAATTTAAAATATAAACATACTTTATGTTTTATCTTAACCTTATTGATTATTCCTTTCTGTGATGGTTTTCCTTTTTTTTTGGTTTGTTAACCTCTTGTGGGGTAACCTTTTGCTTAAATGCTAACACAGGGCTATGTCTTTGGTCAAAGTTAGCAGGGATTTGTGCCTGGCCTAGTCTTTGTGGTATACCATACCAAGCCAGTTGGATTTGATCTTTTAAATTTTTAATCAAATCCAACTCTAAACACTTTATCATTTTTCCAGGGAATTTCTTTGCAGGGCTTCACTTTGGAAGCCCATTTGCTTTTACCACTTGAGCTCATCCAATTAGACTGTTATAATTGAATATTATATATATACAGAGTTATTCTCTTGCAGCCTTTTTGCATTCTAGATTTATCCATGTTTTTGGAATCAGCAAAGAGGGGCTATTTTGAACATATATTATTTGTAGGTTGGAAAGGAAATTTCTTCTGCAGCTCTTTCATAGGATGTATTGTGCTGTACTTTTGGTAGCTTTATAAATTTTGATATATCATTTTCTTGATAAGTGCAGATTCATCAAACATTTGCAACAGCAGGATCTGATGGAGCCTACAATTTCTGGGATAAAGACAGTAAACAAAGGCTCAAGGTTAATTCATCTGTTATCTTAAACTTGGTTTTGACAAAAAGGGTTCATACAAATTTGAATTTGCAAAATAAAGTTATCTCTATTCCAGTCATAAGCAATGTTTATGGAAATTCTGTGCCGGCCCTCAAACCCCCGTCATTGTGTTCGTCTCCAATGGCATTTTGGCTATGGTGGGATAGCAGGGAACGTCCATTGGCCGTCCGAAAAATTCTTCAAAATTCCAAAATGTTTCGGAAATGTGTTGCAGGAACAGGAAATGCTGCGGGGACGTTTGGCCATCCCCAAGGCAGCCGGAGACATCTGAGACATCCCTTGACCATCCCGGCAATGGCCAGATGCCTCTGATGGCAAGGCATTTTTTTTAATATTTCTAATTATTTTTTCTTCATGACATATAAATACAGTTTAAAATTCCTTCAATGAATCAGAAGAACTTATTTAACTGTTGGCAGTTATATAACTATTTTCGTGACATTCGAAAAAGTGTTAAACTGTTATATAACTTATTTCATTAGCTGTGAATCTGAATCATGATATATTTATTGCTGTCATGCTACTGTCGCTAGACTTGCTACTGTCAATGCTGTCATAATTCATTTTATTGTTGTTATACTGCTGTCATGCTACTGTCGCTACTGTCAATGCTGTCATAATTCATTTTATTGGTGTTATACTGCTGTCATGATATATTAATCACTCCTATACTGCTGTCGCTATCGTAATTTTGATTTCATGGAATTAATAGTAGTTAAACTTATAGAAATTTGAGTCTTGAGTCTCTCTGTCTCTCTCTATATGTATGTGTGTGTGTGTGTGTGTGTTGTGTGTGTGTGTGTATATGTATATGTATATGTATATCTGTACATATACATACACATAAACACACACACAACACACACACACACATATATAATGTCCCCTTTTCCTAGATAGTGGTTTGTCGTGGTGGTTAGCCTATCAGTTGGGCCTGTCAGTTGGGTTTCTGGAGGCTAACACGGTGGATAGGGAGCTCTTTTGGAGGTCTTGTGACCTTTTGGGAAGTCTATGTGGCGTTTTAAGAGCTTGGAGCTAGTCTCCTATTTTTTAGGAAGGGTTTACCTGTGACCACCCGGAGCTTGTGGAGCCTGGCAGGGGGTCTTATGAGCCATTTCAGATGATCAAAGACAGTTTCCTACTTTTTAGGGGAATCCCTACTTTTTAGTAGATTGGAAGTTGGCTTGCTTTGTTCAGACATCACCTCGGGATTAGTTGCAGCATCAATTTCCAGTTGGAGTGGTCGGGTGATGGTCTCAACATGAAAGATGAAATATTAAAGTGTTAACTTGAATATTTTAATTTAATAAATTAAAGTGATTAATTCTTAAGTCACTTTATACTATTTTAATAAAGTGATTATTTAAAGGGGACTTTATTAATAAAGGTGATAGAAGGGTTAAATGGAAATTAATAAAGTGATGCTTTATTAATTATTAATATTAAAAGGGAGACTTAAGGACTTTATTAAAAGGGACTTAAATGATTTAAAGTATATTTTATATTATTAGTTGTGCATCATAATTAAAAGGGAAATAAAAGTAAATTGAATGAAATGAATTTAAAGTGAAATTGAGGAGAAATAAAAAAGGGCATTTTGGAATTCATTTCATTTCATTCATTCATTATTGTTGAAGAAGAAAAATTTGGCTAAGGGTTTTGGCTGAAGACTGGAGAGTCTGAAAATCTCAAGGAGGACGAAATCCCCTAGGAAGAACAGCTCGGCACAGGGGTGAGAGATCTCCCAAGCCAGCTTTGCGGACAACTTCACTCAGAGGTTGTGCTTGTGCTTCAAAAAAATTAGAGTTTTCCAAGAAATTATCAAGTGTTTGCCAAGCAAGGGTTTGACAATTTAGTTGTTACAAATAAATCTGATCGTGGGTTTCTACTGGGAGTTTGCAAGTCTGATTTGAAACGCCATATTCATATTGAAGGGTTTGTACAGATTGAAGGGCATTGCTCAAGGTGTCGGGAGGTCATGAGTCTCCAACAAGGAGCTGTGAGGGCCTATTCAGGTGTATAACTGTGCACTCAGCCGCCTATATTGCTGTTGCATACTTTCTGTGCATAGCTGGGCGCTTCTATGGGTAGTTGGGAGTGAATATCTGATGCAAACTGCAGCTACAGTCACCAGTCTTGTGCTACAGCCAATGTGGATCACTGCTGTCAGCCAGGCATCATTCTTTGGAAGCTATTAACGGGTATTTTAGCATTTTATTGTGATTATATAAATCTGATATAAACTCAAAAAGTGCTGTCACACATTTCAGAATATCATTCATGTGACAATCTGCTCACTGTTATTGTTCAAACTAAGTATTCTAGTGACTGAAGCTTTCATCTAGTTACATATGCTTGTAACACTACTATATGAGGATGTAATACTTGATATTAACCCTGCTGCAGTGCATATTCATTTGCTATCATATCATTGCTCAAAAAGGTTAAGATTGAAGATATTTGGTTTCCACCTATTGTAATGGTTGTGCTCATATAAAGTTGTGAATGTGGATATTCATTAACATATGTTATTGCCAAACATCTGTTCACTATACATTCAGACCCTAGTATGCAATGTGTTTGAAAAAATATCCCATGTGAAAAACTAAAATTTAATTGAGCAAATTCGCAAGCTAAAACTCAGATTGGGGTGGGACATTTCAATCTACACACACACACACACACACACACTCTGCTGTCCTCCCGTAGTCCTCAAAAATTGGCCTCTTGATTGCTGTCCCCAAAATGTATTCCTTGCTTTCCCCAAAACGCGTTCCCTGCTGTCCCTGTCCCCAAAATGCTATGGAACATAGTGAAAAATCATTTGGCATCTCATAGTCAAAGTGCAGTTGCTATGAGTGGTGTTTCTCAAAATATTAAAATATGTAGCGAGCAAACTATGTCCTCCGGGACAAAAAAAGCTGTTGGCGTTTAAATTCGCACCTCTGGAATGCGGATTTGAAAACGGACAGCTATGCATAGATAAACTGCTCTTCAAATTAGGAGGGGAAGCTCCCTTTTGCTGATGGTGCTTGAAAGAAAGTAAACTAAAACTAAGTTGCCTATCTTTTTGATCAGCATAGAGCACAAGGTTTTTTAAACACAAACGCCGCAGCTGAGATTTTCTGATATAAGAAGTTCAACTACGACTAACCTAGACTAAAGACGTTCCTAACCTCTCAAGTAATAGCAGAGCAAGAGAAATTAGAAATTAACAAGGTAGATTTTTTGACAAAAATACTTCAATAATCTCTCTTTCAACGAACACCTACACACTTCACTGCAAGCTGAAATAAAGATCATAAAAGTAGAACACAAATAACGGAAATCTGAGATTTTAGACCAAGGCAAAAGAGGCTCATGATTTTATTACTCAAATCTCTGAAACAAAGCTCACTTCTAACATGCCTTGAACAAGAAATTGTAGCTAAGGAGGCTTGCAAACTTATTCTTAACACAATAGAAAACAACAATCTTACTAACTCCTTGTTGGCTAAAGAGGCTCAACAATTTGCTTATCACAACACAAATGAACAATACTTGAGCAACAAATAGAAGGCACAATAGGCTCAGCGTTTTGTTCTCACTAGCACGGTTAAAGAAAATAAATGAGCAAAGACTCTTATTTATAGAGAAGCAGAGGAGTAGGGAACCCTAAAATCTTCTTGCTTTCACAATCTAGGGCTTGCTCAACAAGCAAGCTTTATTACTAAATCTAGAAAGAAGATAACATCTAAAACCCTAGAAAGCAGAAAAAGCGGGAAACGCCAACTATTACATCTTATCTTCTTTCTATCCTCAAAGAATGGATAAGGATCGTTCCAAGAATAGAAAGAAAGCGGAAAGAAAGCTTCTAGATGAAAGCCGCTTTAAAGCTCGATCTCATCCGCTAGAAAATTGGAAATTGTGTCCCGGTTCGGTGCATCTATGCCAACTAAGGCAATATTCTGATTCTCCAAAATCTCTTCGCCCTTAGAGAATCTTTCACTTCTTCAACTGTTTTATGAGTTCTATTCTTGCAAAACATCACTGCCCAAAAAGATGACTCACTAATTGATAACTTGGCGGCTTTGCAACTTTATGCTTCTGACACTTCACTTGATTCCCAACAGAAGAGCATTGCACAACTCTTTTCCAATACCTTTCTTTTTCTTATATCACACCTCTCGTTCTTCAGCTGAGATGATGAAGTTTTGACGTAGTGCTGATTTGGTCTTAAACTCGAGGGGAGTGTACTCCATATTGAAAACCTTGAAGAATGACTGTAAACTTGCCTATGTTCAGGCAAGTCTTGAACAATTTCTTTTTTTAGAATGCTGATTTTTGTGCTCCAATGGACGAATTTTTGAGAAATTTTTCTGAGATATGGGTTTTGTTCAGAATGTCGATGCAAGACAACCCAGATCGTCCGTTTTTGAAAAATTTGAATTTTGCCTGAAAAAGCACAAACCCTAATTTCTTCAATTTTCCTCGAAAAATGCTGGCATCTGGGTTTTGTTCAGAATATGATTAGAAATGGACCCAGTTGATTGGATTTTCAAAACCCCGACGTTTGATCGAAAAAGCAGCCAACCCTAGGTTTTTGAACTTTCTTGAAAAAAGCTGCGATATGGGTTTTCTTCAGAAGACTAATTGGAAAGGACTCAGATGGTTGAAATTTGAATGCACTGAGGTTTTCACTGACATGCAAAATAAAAGCACTTGCTGCAACTTGATGAAGTTCTTGAAAAATTCTTCAAAAGAATGAGGCAAAAAGACCCAGATGACTGAAAAATTGAAAGCTTTGGCCTTCTGCTTGAAAAAAATTGATCTTCTGGAACAAAAAGAATGAAAAAAGCAAAGGTTTATACTTGCTGGTCTGAAAAATCTGATGTAAAACCAGCAACTATGGATTCTTGAATCACAAAAATTCTTCAAACTTGCTGCTCCAACTTTCTCCTCTGGATGCTACCTGCAAAAATAATGAAAAATACATTGAAAAAAAGTGTTAAATAGACTTAGGGTCTGATTTAGGTTTTGCTTTCTTTTTGCTTTTATTTCAAAACCCTAAATCTCAGCCCCTTGAACTTGGACGCCATCCTTCTCTTCTTGCAAATTTTGAAATTTTGAAAATTTTTGAAAATACTCTAAGGCATGAAACTTTGGGCGCCTTTCTTCAAGAGGGGCGCTTATTTCCACCAGTGTTAGTCAAAATTTTGATTTTTTCAACTTTCCTTCACTTTGACATGCTACTTCACCTCTGATTTCCCGTTGACAGATCAACCCGACAGACGAGCTGAGTGATTCACGGCGGAGTCTGACTGAAACTAAGAAGGACGTTATAGAGGCACCTCATGCTAAAAACTTGATTTTGACCTTCGAATTCATGGGAGGCTTTTCCTTCTAGGGGCGCTCAACTTCTTCAGTGTTAGCCATTTTTATGATTTCCAAGTTCTTCCTTTTCCCTTTGATTTTCTGATGAATCCTCGATTTCGGGAGCAACGCTGATCCGACTGACTGTCTGAATATTCATTGGGTAGCCAAACTGATTTTGGTGAGGCATTCTTGGATGCTACTTCTGCAAATTCCATCATTTGAAGGCCTTAAAGTTTGGGTGCCCTTCCTCAACTGGGGCGCCCAATTCTACCAGACTTAGAAAAATTTTCAATTTATTCATGTCTTTCACTTCTACGGGCGATCTTGTTGAATCTTGAGCTCCGGGCGTCAGATTGATGAATGTTTGGACTCGTTGCGAAGCTGAGAGGATTTCAGGAGGGGTCCTCTGGAGACACGTTTGCCAAAAAGTGGATTTTAGGTCTTCAAAAGCTTGGGCACCCCTGGCAAGTTGGGGCGCCCAACTTCACCAGAGTTAGTTTATTTTTTGCATTTTTCACCTTTGCTTTCGGATTTTTCTTTTCAACTCTCATCGGACCCTCTGTTCAGCCCTTTGAATCTGATGACTGCGAGCTCTGTTTGTCATGTTGGATAGCTCACTGGAAAGCCTGTTGCATTCTGCAGACATCTCGTTATAACCTTGATTGCAAGTTCATCTGTTTGAAGCCTTGAAAAGTTGGGCGCCCTTCTTCACCTAGGGCGCCCAGTTTCTCCAGAGTTAGAAAAATTTTCAATTTTATACTCAACCTTCTTCTTCAATTTTCAGATCTTCATTCTATACCTTCCACTTTGACTCAAATTTGCTGGAGACTGGATTGTCGGATGCTCTGACGGGGATATCCATCACGAAGCTGACTGAAAACTGAGCAACTTCCATTGGAGGTCCTAACCCTAATTCACTCATCTGATGCCCTAAAAAGGTGGGCGCCTTTCTTCACTTGGGGCGCCCTGTTTTAGCAGTGTTAGAAAATTTTCATGACTTTTCAACTTTCTTTCTCGTTCTTTGTGCATGTTCATCGTTTCCCCTTCTGCTGGAAGTTTAAGTGCTGAAATTGACGCCTGGCAGTCGGATGACCTCAGAGCTCCAGATATGCTTCTGAAAAAAGCAGAATAGACCCAGTAGGGCAACACTGATTATTTTAAGATTCTGACTGCACCAGCCTGATATAGACACATTTTGAGCCAATCAAAATCAGTTCGGACCCTGTCGGATCAACTTTCTATTTTTAGAAGTTTTCTATTTTTAGAAAATTTTGCCAGTATCCGTTTCGAAAGAAACCCAGAAAAACCCAGAAAACGTTACTAATTTTAGAAAATTTCTAAAAATAGCAGTTTTCCTAAAATTTAGGGATTAAAAACTGAGATCCTGGTTTTGTAGGTTAACTGCTTCTCAAGAATTGATCGTCGAAATTGAAAATTTTATGCTTTAACCCCTCATGCAAGACATGCACACCCAAATTTTGACCTTTTTGACTGATTTGACAAGACTTTTACTCATTTCTTCAAAATATCTAAGTGTAACAAAAATTTTAATTTTGGGGTACAACAAAAGCATTATTGTATTGGGAAGTTGACTAAACTTCCAAAAAATACATAACACTGATCAAAGCTTGGGATTAGCAGCTATTTGTAATTTTTTTGTTTGTTTGAAAAAAGTGCTTCATATAAGCTTCCAAGGAACAGAAAGCTACATCATTAAGTTGCTATTTGTGATTTTGGAGAAGAAACACAGAGTTTTTGTTGTTATTTTATCTTTTATAATATAGCTATTAAGCACAGATTATATGTGAGATACATGAGAGTTGAGATTAAATAAATATGTATATTGCTTTATTTATGATTAAGTGGAGAGCATTTTATAAATGATAATAACTGTTTCTTTAAACCCATTGAGATCTTGATCACGAGCAATTCATTGAAGTGCATATAAAGTGTAAAATTCAATTTTTGTAGTCCTCTCTTCTAAAATAATTGTCTTTTTCAGTTGCAACATCATATATAAGAAATGAATGCAGGCATGGCACACCTTCTTTTGCCAACAGATTTGGCTGTGAAGCATGTCTTGTATTTAAGTTTGAAATCACACACCTTGTATTGCATCATCTAGAACAAAATAGTTAAAGAAGAAAAGCATCTGTTTAGCATATGCCTTCATATAATTACCACGAGAGCTAGCATCTTCCCTTTCTTGTGAAGCATGTAGAGAGTCAACTTTTTTGTAAAGACATCTATTCTAGATGTAATAGTAGTGGCTAAATCTGATCCAAAAACTCAAAATCATCCTAAGAGAAGAGGAGAGGACTCCATGGGAAAGCTGCTTTTAAAATATTTTCCATAATTACTCAAATCTATTTACCATGAGCCCCTATTACCAATTGTTCCGCAATAAACACCCATCAAACTTAAATGGATACATCATACAAGGAATAACCCATATTCTGCTTGATTCCATTTCCAAAAGGTTTGACATACTTCAATTTTCAGGCATAAACTGCAGTGTGGAATCCATAATCATGGAAAAAATACTTGATTGCCATATTGTTGTACATGGAATCGATCATTGTTCCTCGAGGTGATGAGACTCCACCTTTAGTTTTATTTGAGGCGAGATATGATTACCCATGACATGCATTGTCTTAGAGCTCCTTTTTTATGTAACAGAACTTCTTTCCTTTTCTTCATGCCACTGATTCAAATTCACATTCTAGTCTTGAAATTGTAGCTTAAATGGAACGTTGTAGGATCAAATATCTATCTATGTAGAATTATTGTATTCCCTTCCTAATGGCATTACTATAGATGCACCCATCAAAGTAAGCAAGTAGGATAATGTAATGAAATGACTTGCACAATAAAAGAATTTAATAGGAAATATGCTGCAAATACTCGATAATAATGTCACTTCAAGGGGGCAACCTCCTAATCCAGCTTGAGGGGTATACCTCTAGTAGTCTTTAGTAAGAACACAATACTTAATGTGATGGTAATAATTAATCACTGCCTCATATATTTACCCTACTTATGCCTTGGATGTCACCCAAGCTGATTTAGATACCTAAATATAACAGCTAGGACAATGTAATGTCCCCTTCTCAACAGTGATCAGTGCAGTTGGCCGTTAGCCTAGGCTAGTCAGAAGCAGAAATTAGGGTTTCCTATTTTCTAGGAGGATGTTTTGGAAGTTTTGGAGGCTTGCATGTTGGAGTTTTGCAGTTCGGATTATGGATTCCTTCTAGGTTTTCAAAGAGCTTCGCAGTGGTGTGACATGCAACTGAATCAGGTAACTTTTCCTAACTTACTATTTTTACTTTTAGTAAGTTGCGACGGTTGCTCAGAATGTGGTTAAAATGCATTTGGACACACTTACTATTTTTAGTAGTATGCTATTTATAGTAAGTGCTATTTTGAGTAGTACTATTATTAGTAGGGTTTCAACAGGCCAGTTTAGAGGCTATTTCAGGCAAGTCAGTTTGAGTAGTTTGGTCTCCCGCACTCTTCGAGCTCATTTTTGGTAAATTTAGTATTTTGGTTGAATTAATATTTTAAGTGAAATATTTTTGCTTAGGCATGATGGATGCCTAGTTGGGAGAGATAAGTATTTTTATTAAAGGCAATTTTATATGGTATTTCACTTAATCTGTTTGGACGCTTAACTTGTGATTTATTTGCAATTTTAATAAAGTCTCCCCTCCTTCATTTTGGATGCCATGTCTAGGTGGCTATTGGAGTTGAAATGAAATGCAAATTGCAAATTGTTGCAAGTGAATATGAATTTGAGTTGGACGTCCCTTTTGGAGGGAGTTGAATTTGAATTTGGGAGAGAAAAGGTTATAAATATGACTGCTGGGCTTCATTCTTGGCATCCAATGAAAATTACAACGAAGTGCTACTGAAATGATTACTCGCTCGCTTCGATGAATGCATACCTCCTAGCAAACTTAATTTCTTGTTTGAAAGATACCAACTAGCTAAGATAGAGATTGTTCCTTACACTGAAGAGCAAATGGAGTTTATTGAGATTAAATTGTTTGAAGTTTTCTGAGGTTTTGGTGTGATTTTCTTAGTTTTTAGTTTGTTGGTTTATGATAGCTATAGCATGATTTTGCTCATTGCTCAATAGGTGAATTTTTGTTGGTTCTGGGTGTTAGCTCCATGGATTAGTCTACTTTGGGAGCCTCATTTTGTATAGTTATAGATTTTTTGGTGGTGTCTTTGATTTTATCTTCATGGTCCCCCCTCCTTGAAGGCCATACCATGCCTGCAAGTACATTGTGTTGATGTTACCTTGCAGCGTTGGTCTTCACTTCCAGCCGATCTCCTTTACATAATGAATAAATTAGATAAGAGCCTATGGCTATCTAATTTATAAATTGCGATTTATTGAAGAGGTATGACTTATAATTAATGATGATTTATTAAGAGGCTCTACTTTGTGAAGAGTTGCAATTATTAATGAGGCCGACCTTCTACATGTACACGATTTTGAAGGGACACATTCTTCTAAGAGGCCGACCTCTTATTTGTTAGAGATACGCCTCTTGGATGAGGCTGACATCTTATCTTGAAGAGTCACGTCTCCCATTTCATTGTGTATATATATTCGATGGTGTTTCATTTGTTCATCATCCATTCATTCATACATTCCATTACATCAAGTGCGAGTTCTTCAAGTGCGAATTGTCTGAAGAGCAGATCCACATTCTGTGTAGAAGGCTGAGATAATTATTGCATATTGCATCACTTAGTTTCGGTGCTTGCATCAGTTTGTGGTGCATACTCTTGGCCTCTATTGTAAAGGAGTTTCTCATTGTGTTTCAATATATAAGTGATATATTGTTGCTGGGGTTTTCTCTGTCAGGAGGAGGGTTTTCCCAGGGTATCTGCTGTGTCTTTGTGTTGAATTTTGAATTAATTTTTCTGTGCATTACATCTGATGATAAAACTAACATGGTATCAGAGCGGGTTTGAAGAAGATCGTGATCAGATTTCTTATTACAGCTATACTCTTTTCTCTTTCTCATTATTGTCTATCTCTATCTCTTCGTCAAGATGGTGAACGGTCTTAAGATTGAGGATAGACTCGAAGGAGCATCAAACTTCACTTCATGGAGATTCAGAATTATGCTCACTTTGGAGGAGGATGAATTGGTTGAGTTCGTGGAGAGAAAAGTTCCAGAACCTTTGGATGAGGAAGAGAAAGTTCAATGGAGGAAGAAAAATATCAAGGCAAAGAAAATGTTAGTTGATTCTGTGAAGGATCATATCATTCCTATTGTCTCCAAGTTGAAGACAGCAAGAGACATGTTCAAAACCTTGGAGGAGATGTACGAAATCAACAACACCAGCTGGGCTCTTGCACTGAAGCAACAACTACATCATGTGAAGATGGTGAGAGGAGAGACGGTTATTGCTTACTTCATGAAGATCTCGGAGTTGAGAGATCAGCTCTCTACAATTGGTCATGTGATAGATGACAAGGACTTAACCATGCCTTCTCTCAATGGTCTTCCTTCATCATGGGAGTCCTACATTCAAGGAATCAATGCAAGATCGAAGCTTCCCAAGTTTGATCGATTGAGGGCGGATTGCATTCAAGAGGAGTCTAGATTGGCCGCTAGAGGAATTGGTCAAAGCTCTACCAATGAAGACATTCATGTCCTCGCTTCTCAATCATCGAAGAAGAAAGGTAAGAATGGGAAGAAAGGATTCTTCAAGAGGAATAGAGATAATGGAGCTGATGGTGCTCCCGCATTCAAGAGAAGAGGGACCTCTCGAAAGTCCAATGCTTTAGGTGTGACAAGTATGGTCACTTTGCTAAGCATTGTCCATCCAGGCCTAAGCAGCAGGCCGCCATTGCAAATGTTGATGATGTCTCCCCGCAGAAGGATTCATGTGAATACTTATTCTATTCGGCATTGTCAAGCAGTGTACCTACTGACACCAACACTTGGTTGATTGATAGTGGTGCCTCTCACCACATCACCGGATTCCGGGCACATCTATATAACTTGGTGGAGAGAGATTCTAGTGAACAAGTCATTATTGGAGATGATGCAAGTTACACAGTGAAAGGAGTTGGGACCTCTACTCTTCACCTGGATTCCGGCATTACCCTATAGCTGCATGATGTGCTATTCATTCCAGGCATCAAGAGAAACCTTGTTTCCATTTCAGCCTTGGAAGACAAGGGATACCAAGTTGCATTTTCAAAGGGTAAAGTTCTTGTGTGGACGAAGAACTCAAGTATTAAGATTGTTTGTGTGATCGGAGTTCGTCATGAGTGCCTCTACAGGCTATGCACTCGACCTCTTCAGGCTCTAGTTCGTGATTCTTCAAGCCTATGTGATCTATGGCATTGAAGATTGGCTCACCTTCGCTTCTGGGCTCTTTCGATCATGGAGAAGATGGTCTTAGGTCTTCCGAAGTTCAACCAGGAGCATGAAGGTATTTGCAGAGGCTGCGCTATGGGTAAGAATACTAAAGGTTCATTTCATAGTAGAGAAAATAGATCCAAATGTATTCTAGATCTCATCCATTCTGATTTATGTGGTCCAATGTCTGTTGCTTCTTCGAGTGGTTTCTTGTATTGCATTCTTTTTATTGATGACTACTCTAGAAAGACTTGGATTTATTTCTTGAAATCTAAAGAATTTGAGAAAGTATTGGAAAGGTTCAAGGAATTCAAAGCTCAAGTGGAGAATCTGTCTGGGAAGAAGATCAAAGTCCGTAGATCCGATAATGGAGGAGAGTACACTTCCAGTAGCTTTCAGAACTACTGCATTGAAGCTGGGATTAATAGGGAGTTAGTGTCCCTTATAATCCTCAATAGAACGGTGTTGTTGAAAGGAAGAACAAATTGATCGTGGAAGCAGCTAAAGCCATGATTTACTGTGTTACACGGGGACGCGTCCCCTGCCCCAAAACCCCCTGTACCCGTCCCCATTCGTCCCGGGGACGGGGGGACGCATCGGGGACAGTCCCCGGCCATCCCCGAATCAGGAAAATTCACAGGAAACGGCAGGGGACGTTTCCTCTTGTTTGGGAACGGTCCCCCGTTCCCGGAGACGGCAGGGGACGTTGGGAACGTCCCTCGCTGTCCCCAACGTCCCCTGCCATCCCCTGTGTATATGGAGCTCCAGAAAATTAAAGAACATAAAATTTTGTTTTTTTAAAACATTTTATATTGCTATTAAATGTTTTGTGGGCCCACAACAACATAATGCGTTTGTGTAAAGTCTAAAAACAAAAATTTAAATGAAACTTAGTAAAGTTTCATAAGATTCAATGATATTATTTGGCTCTCACGGCAAGCGACGGCAGGGGCGACGACTTCACACAGTAAAGCACGGGAAAATCTCAGCCTCAGCTCAGTCTAAACATTTTTTTGGCATTTTGCTCCTACGTTTGGACAGAGACGTTTTTGCATTTTAAAGAGGCATGAAACAAATTTCTTCAAGTTTTTGTTTCTAACGCCTAGAGTAAAGTTGTGGCTGGGCTCTACTTGACTGTGTTTTTTTCTTCACTCAAGCTGCATTTTGTTTGTGTTTGAGATGCCTTGAGGAGCTGGGAGCTGCACTTAGTTCCATTTCCTACCACTCTCGTGATTTATTGATATTGATAGACCATGGTTTTATTGATGTTTGATATTGCTATGATAAATTTTATAATGCTTTAATGACATTTATTATGTTGTTATGCTACTACTCTCGCGATTTATTTATATATTGATATTGTTGTTAGCAATTATTAATTTATTGACATATATCTCTCTCTTTCCCTCTCTCTATCTATAATATATTAATAAATTTTGAAAAAATCATATATATATATGTATTTTGTATGTCGCCGTCCCCTACCGTCCCCTAAAAATGGGCCCCTAGGAAACGTCCCGGAAATGCGTCCCCAGCCGTCCCCCCGTCCCCGTCCCCAAAAGGCCGTGGAACATAGATGATTTATGACCAAGATCTGTAGACCTTTGGGAAGAAGCATCTAGGACAACAGTCTATGTTCAAAATGAAAGTCCTCACCGGATCTTGGAGAACATGACTCCTGAAGAAGCCTTTACTGGGAAGGGAAGAAGTCAAAAGTGAGTCATTTGAGGATCTTTGGATGTCTAGTGTATATTCATGTACCGAAGGAAAAGAGGACAAAGTTGGAGGCTTTTGGCAAGAAGGGGATATTTGTAGGATACAGTGAAACATCAAAAGCCTACAAGATCTACATCCCAGGTTAGAAGTTGATCGAGATCAGTAGAGATGTCACATTTGAGGAAGATGTTGCATTCAGAAGATCCAAGGGCACTCACATGGAGATTGATAATGAAGAGTCTCCTCAGGATATGGAAGTTGACCATGCTCCTGAGATTCAAAAGGAGACTCCAAAACCAAAAGAAGATGATGATCCGGTTGAGCCTTTGGAACCTATTGATGGGCCTACCAATATTGTGATTGGGAGAAAAGGACCTCTTTGGGCTAGGAAAACAATGCAGGAGGCAGAAAGGTTTGCAGCTCCAAGAGGAACCTTCAGAGAAAGCAAGAGACCTCACAAGTTCTCTAGTTATGTTGCTTTGATGAGTTAGATTATTGAGTCTGAGCCTTCCAGTGTTGAGGAAGCTTCTAGTCAACAAGTTTGGAAAGATGCTATGATAGAGGAGTATCAGTCAATTCTCAAGACTGATGTTTGGGACATCATTCCTAGACCCGAAGGCAAATCTGTGGTATCTTCAAAATGGCTCTTCAAGATCAAGCATGCCGCTGATGGGAGCATTGAGAAGTACAAGGCAAGATTCGTGGCTAGGGGGTTCTCACAAAAAGAGGGAGTTGACTATGAAGAAACATTTGCTCCAGTTGCTCGCTATACTTCTGTCAGAACCATTGTTGCCATTGCTGCATCTAGAGGATGGGAGATTCATTAGATGGATGTGAAGACAACTTTTCTGAATGGTGTGATTGAGGAAGAAGTTTATATTGAGCAACCTGATGGATTCGAGGTACATGGGAAGGAGTCTCATGTTTGCAGGCTGAAGAAGGCCTTGTATGGTCTTAAGCAGGCTCCTTGTGCATGGTACGAAAGGATTGATCGTTACTTGTCAAGCTTGGGCTTCTCTAAGAATGATGTGGACTCAAATTTGTATTTTAAGGTAATTGATGGTGAAGCATTGGTTTTGGTCTTGTATGTTGATGATTTGATTCTTACTGGAGAAGATCACCTCATTCTCAAATGCAAGGAGTTGGATTCTGAATTTGAAATGAAGGACCTTGGGCTCATGCATTACTTCCTTGGCTTAGAAGTTTGGCAGAAGCCAGATGAGATGATTCTAAGTCAAGGGAAGTACACCATCGACATACTTAAGAGGTTTGGCATGATGGATTGGAAATCCATGTCTACACCTATGGAGACCAACCTACATAAGTTGAAGGAGGTTGCAGCTAGTTCAGACCTGGTGGATACCATGATGTACAGGCAGTTGATTGGATCTTTGATGTATCTAGTTAACACTAGACCTTATATCTGCTATGTAGTGAGTGCACTTAGTCAGTTCATGTGTGAATCGAGGCAAGTACATCTTGTTGCAGCGAAACATATCCTGAGATACTTGCGTCACAGTTGGATATGGGTTGAGATATTCTTCAGGTGTGGACTTGGAGCTGCATGGCTATACTGATTCTGATTGGGTAGGGAGTGTCACTGATCGGAAGAGTACCTCTGGATGTTGCTTCAGTTTGGGATTTGCTATGATATCCTGGTGCAGCAAGAAGCAGTCATCTGTAGCATTGAGTACAGCAGAGGCAGAGTACATTGCAGTTTGTGTGGCAGCTCGGGAAGCAGTGTGGCTTCGTAAGCTCCTTGTAGGATTGTTTGGACAATCAATGGAGCCGACTATCATTCATTGTGATAACTAGAGCTGTGTGAAGCCTTCTGTTAATCCTATGTTTCATGACAGAACCAAGCATGTTGAGATCAAATACCATTATATCAGAGATATGGTATTGGGGAAAGCTATATAGTTGAGGTATATTAGCACTGATGAGTGTTAGTCGTATATTTTACTTTGTTGTCGGCCGTAGTCGGCCAATTGTCAATAAAACTATAGATTAGTAAAGAATAATAATGTCATGTACTTTCGGGAAAGCATGTTTAGATTAATGTTATGTTAATGTTGTCATGAAGCGTCGTGTCGGTTGGTTATCTAATCACCGCCGAACGTTATATGTAGCCTGTTGGATAGTCAGGAGGGAGTTACGAGTGATTATTGAATAGTTTTTGGTGTCGATGTTTACTGTCAATCACTGCTGATACTCTTTTTGTACATGATATTTCTGAAATGAATAAAGTTTCTAGCATTCAAATATGATATCTTTATGGTTACTGTTTTATCCTATGTTCTGCACATAATTAGTTTGCTATTAGTACATAAGGTTTGAATCCCATTCCATAGGAAAACATTTGGCGCCGTTGCCTGAACGGACTAGGGCATCATCTACCATGGCAGCGTAATGGGTCAACCAGTGGAAGAACCTGTAAATGCTAATGAGGAACGGGAAGACTCATTGACAAAAGATTTGGTAAATTTGTGGAAAATATCGCTACGTGACCACATGCGTAGGGAATCCCACATTCAGGAGATCCCTGAGGAAGTCATCTGGGATCGGTTGGAAGTGAACGACGAGGTGAACCACCTCCTGAATCGCATGCCCAGGTTACTGGCCCGCCATTTCATTATTCTGCAAGACTTGCGAGAAGAAGAGGATCGTGAGCGTAGAAGGCAGCAAATCGTACAACGTTGTGAAGACAGAACCAAACGTGAGGAAGAACAAGATACTAGCCGACGCCGTACTCCCAACAATCGGCAATGATCGTTTGAACAACTAATAAATGCCCGTACGACCGAACAAAGATAGGAATAGAGTACCTGACGGGCACGGGACTTCGGAAGAGCAAGTTCGGCGATCACTCAGGCTGCAAGAGCAAGAAAATCAGCGAAGACGACTAAGGCAAGTCGGTAAGGAATTAGATGAGGACTTAATTGAAATAAATCAGAGCATAAAAAGAACATATGACAATTTGACAAGAATAGACACATCTATTGAACGAGCACACCACAGTTTGATAGAAGGAAGGGACGAAGACCCCTTCAGCACTCCACATGCAGGAAAATATAACCTCTATGAAAATGAAGATGAATTGAATAGTAGCATCAGACGACTAGAGTTGTCCCTCTCGGACGACGACGCGGAGTTAAGGAGGGGAAGGCCAGAGCTTAAGACCTCAGGGCAGAGAGAGCATCGGCGGGATCCTGAGGAGACCCACGGTGTTGAGGACGCTGACGGAGGACGTGGGAGTGACTCGTACGTGGCCAAGAGTGCTAGTGACGCACAGAGACGTAGCGAGGAATCCACTAGTCTAATCGGGTCCAAAACACAAGGAGGTCAACAAGGAGGTCAACCGATAAAGATGGCTCATCCGGATCGGCAAAAGTTGCCGAAATTCATGGGGAATGGCTCTGAGGATCCCGTACGGCATTGCAAGACATGCGAGACTATCTGGATAGCCAGCGGGCAGGACGACCCCGACCAGTGGCTGAGGGCATTTCCAACAACACTCAGAGACAGTGCCATTGATTGGTACTCGGAACTGGATCAAGTGCAGAGAGCCACATGGAGGGTCCTGAAGCAAAATTTTCAAGAGGAGTTCAAACTTCTACGGGACGATAGTGAGATCGTCACAGAAATAGTGAGATCGTCACATAAATATATCATACCAAACAAGGCAAGCATGAGAACGTACGAACCTACAACAGGAGGTTGAAAGACTTGATAGGAAAGCTGGAGGCACAGCCGACAGATGGTTTAAAGAAACGATGGTTCATTGAAGGACTGATTCCCTCACTCCGACGAAAAATGAAAGTAGTACCGCCATCCTCCTACACCGAAGCATACAATCGGGCGATGGATATTGAAAGTGAAAATAGGACTTCCTCGAAGGGGAAGAAGAGGGATGACGACGAGAGCGCCAAGGAAAGTGGCGATGAATCGGCAACCGTACAAGCCCTTTGGTGGGATATGATGCGGATAATGAAAGACCTGAAGGCCGACAGGGAAGGATCCAAAGAGGCCAATGAATTATGGTGTACGGACTGTAAAACGAAAGGTCACACAAAGGCAAGTTGCCCAAAAAAGTTATTCTGTGACATCTGCCAGGTTATGGGACACTCCGTCAAGGAGTGCCCATACAACTTAAAAACCAAAAGTTCGCAAGTATTCTTCACTCAAGGCGAACAGTCAACCCCTCCAACCACACCACCAAAGCCACAGAACAACAATGCATCCCCTGGAGGCTACCGCAACAGTCAGAGAAATACGCCGAGAAGCAAAATTCAATACGATAGCAAAGGACGACCGATGATCCAGTGTCGGAACTGTAATGAATGGGGTCACTTTGCGAGGGATTGTCAGAGCGGCCAAGGCAATGGGGGAAAATTGTGCAAGTGGTGTGGACCGGGTGATCATGAAGACACCGACTGTCCGAAGCAGAAAGGGAGTATCAATATGTTGTAAGTTGCCGACGAGGAAGTCTTGGCGATTACGAGAGCGCAGTCAAAAAGGGCAAATTATCCAGACCCTCGTACAGAGAAAGAACGATTTCAGGAAGCCAAGACGAAAGTAGAAGAGGCAATGGCGAATGAAGGCAAGAACTCTAAAGCTACCATTACGTTGCCACAGTCGGAGTCGGAGAAGAATATCGTACGGTAGGTGCTCCACACAACTGTACCCATTAAGGTAACTGATCTCTTGCAAACGATGCCTTATCTCAAAGTAGCGCTTACAAATGCTATTGAAGAAAATCTTCCAAAGAGTTCACCAGAACGTATGCCAGACATGGTAGCCGAGACTGCAGACCCTATGCTACTCGCAGTAAGCTTCGGGAGGAAACCAACCATCGTCGAGATGGAAATCTTGGGCATGAAATTATCGAATACTATCGTCGATGGTGGTTCAGGAGTAAACGTACTGCTAGAAGAGACCTGGAAGTGTCTGGGTAAGCCGACTCTTTGGCCCCCGACATTCCACCTTGTGGGAGCAGATCAACACGGCATCATACCATTGGGTACACTTATGGAACAGCAGGTCCTGATCGGCACACAACTGTTTTTGCTAAACTTTGTAGTCATCCCAATGGAGAAAAAGGCGTACGATGCACTCTTGGGACGGAGATGGTTGATCGCTGCCAAGGCAACCCACAACTGGAAGCGGAATACACTCTCAATAGAAAATCGGGGGAGGAAATACACCATTAATCTGAAGAACCAGGCCGTTAGTGAGGATCTGGCGTCTTCGGCATCTGAATCCGGAGGAGACTCAGACGATGATGAGAGAAAGTTAATGGAACCAGATGAAGAAGGGGTATTGGAGATTGGAAGTTGCTCGGAAGATGAGACCAGTTCACTGAGCGAACTGTTTCACTGGCAGATGGAGGATTATGAAGTCTTCCACCCGGATTGCCACATGCTGCAGGTCAAGGAGGGGGAAGTAGAAAAAGACAACGGCTTGACCAGTGAAACATTCCCACCTGAGTATGGAGAATACAAAGGAAGAGTCTCAAAATTGGACGATACGCCAGTCCACAAGTTTGAAAAGGTACGAGATGAAAAAATTGTGTTGGAATTTGTAATGCCCCCTTCTCAAAACTGATCTTTCCAGTGACCGTTGGCCTTTTTCTGGAAATCCGAAGGCTAGTCGGAAGGTAAAATTAGGGTTTCCTATTTTTGAGGATGTCTTTGCTCGGAGTTGGTGGATTCAATGGTGGATTCTTTCTGGGTTTTCAGAGAGCTTCGCAGTGGTATGTTCATTTCGGCATTCAGAGCATTTTCTGGAATTTACTATTTTTAGTAAATTCTATTTTTGGCAGTTTTTCAGTTGGGTTCAGCATGGTTGACTTCCTACTTCAGTTTGGTTAGTTGACTTGGTCATTATTGGCTTCAGGGCACGATTGAAGAGATAAGTTGATATATTTAATTAAAAGTCACGTTTTAATATTATATTTTAACGTGGACCCGTTGGCCTAGTCTATTGACTTCATGTTGTTTTTAAAAGTGGTCTTTTGAGGGTGGCGCCTTCATTAAAGATTATTTTATTATTTGCCAAAGTCAAAACAAGCTTAATATGGGCGCATTTATCAAAGTATGGAATTTATTTAAAATATCAATATTAAGCTTTGAAGGAAAAGGACGCCATCTTGGAGAAAGGATTAGGGTTTTGACATTGAAGTGGATTTTAGGGTTTCGAGAAGTCAACAGGAAGTTATAAAAGGGAGACTTTGAGCATCATTTCACATCTTTGGTCTACAGTACTATTATGCTGCCGGTTTGGCTCTGGGTTTGCTTCGAGGAATGAAGGCCTCCTAGTTCGGGCATCGCTTCTTATTTGTAAGACAACAACTAGTGGTGATTTTAGTCTAGTTTGTGAGTTCATTGGATTTTGTGCATTGTAATATGCATTTGTCTAATTAGGTTCAGATTTTGCATATTAGAGGTTTCTGGTTTTTGCATGTTTGCTACAGCAGATCCGTACTTTCATTTGTAAATCAAAAAATGACAAAAAATTGTGTTATGGGTATTGCATAATTCCATCCATTTAGGCTAGGTGCCCTTGTGTGCAAACTTGTGGAATTTTTAGAGAAGATCCTGATTTTTAATAGAGAAATCGCCCCTTTCAGCTGGGCCGTACCTTTCAGCTGTCTTGGGAATTGTGCACTGAGTGTTAGTTGTTTGTTAAGTCTGTTTTTGGATCTTAGTTTGAGTGCCTCCCTTCTATTAGTGATTTGCAATTGATATTAAGAGATTTGAGTCAGTTGAGAGTGAGTTTTGAGCATTTCAAGGAATCCTATGCTGCTGGTTATTTGTTGAAAGTTGCAGGTCTGACATAACAGATTGGAGAAATCTGCAATTTCTTTATTGGATGATGGTGAGAGTTCTTTAAAAGCAATGTGGAGTCTTCATTGAGGATTGCTCACGTCTGGAGAAAAGGTTGGATCTGTTTAATGCCATTTTCGGTTGATCTTTACTTCTCAGCAAAGAAATTCACTAATATTGTACAACTCTATTTATATGCTGATTTGTATTGTTAGCAAGATTTCATCTTTCTTAATGTAAGCTGGCAGTAGTACTGACAACAACTTAGAGTCTTGCTTTGTCGAATTGTATTGCTCATCTTTATTTCAGCAAGTGTTACTGTATTTAATTCATCTCCGCCCTATGGTAGCTACTTTCCCATTCTGGGTTAGCAAGCACATTTTGGGTGTTGAGTATTTTCAGCTTTCAACATTTCTTTTCAAGCACTGTTATTTGTAATCACTCCACCATATGGTCGCCCCTCACTCCATTCTGGATTGGGTAGCACATACTTGGTGTCGAGTTCCCTTTTAGCATTTAGAGTAGAAGATCCTCTGACCATATGCTCGCCATGATTGGCGCCATTCTTGGTTAGAGTTATAGCATAAGCAATTTGTTTTAGATCCTCTGACCAATGCTCACACCTTGCCCACATCAGGATCCTGGTGTACATTCTGGTTAGAGTTGCTTTAGTACATTTTGGTTTATCTTCTAACCTTAACGGGTGCATTGACTGTAATTTGAAAATTGAAAAAAACAAAAAAAAAATTGGCTCGGAATATTTCAGTGGTATCAGAGCCAAGATCTTGCCATCCTGTGATCAATCTGTCTATGAGTGACAGAGAAAAGAGGTACTTTGCAAGGGAAGACAAAAAGGTTGGAAAACAGTTCCAGCCCTATCAGGCTCCAGAAGGTCAGACAGCTTCAGAAGTCTTGAGGGCTCATTGGGAGTCTTCTTAGAAAACAGTCATGGCCGAAGGTGAGAGGTCAGTTGGGGGTAACGAGAGGGTTACCAACAGTAGAGATGACAGTGGTAAGGGCAGAGAGAGATCCATCAGTCCAGGATAGAGATTTGAAAGGAAGATGGATGCTTTAATGGACATGGTTTCGCTCATGATGGGGAAAGTGGGCCAGAACACCATTCCACAGAACACTGGGTATAGAGGAGAGCATAGTGCTTCCAACCAGCATGATGGACATGCTGCACATCACACTTCAAACAACACTTATGTCTCATCTAGGCCATTCAAACCCACCTTTTTGGCACCTGCTAACACACAGCCGGATCCTGAAGAGAATGCTTCATTCATGGAGCAGTTGAGGCTTGGCCGTGCAGAGTATGACTCACTCCCTAACGACATCAAGATGGATATGTCCTACAATGATTTCATGGATCACAAAAGGAAAAACAAAGGACAAGGGAGACACTTTGATCAAAGAAGACCTTCAAATCAAGGAGATTTGTACCAAGCTGTCAACAAGGTTACACTTCCACATTTTGACCGGAGTGATACCAGTTCAGCCCGAGCTTGGATTCAGAAGCTGGATAACTATCTAGCTGTCAGACCTATGGCAGAAGAAGCGACCAAGTTCGCTATGCTACACTTTGATGGGGTGGCGCACGAGTGGTGGTACCATGGCCTAATTACTCTGGGTCATCGGTCTATCACAACTTATGATGAGTTCACCACTAGGCTCATCGAGAGGTTTGAGAAAAAGGATTCTGAGATTCATTTCAGAGAACTTGCACAATTGAGATAGTATGGCACAGTTGATGCCTACATTGCGGAGTTTCAGAGACTCTCAGTCATAGTGACTGGAATCACGAAGAGGAGGTTGGTGATTCTTTTCAGTGAAGGTTTGACAGAACCACTCAAAGGTTGGATTAAAGCCTTTGATCCACCAACTCTGCAAGAGGCCATGAAGAAGGCAAGAAACATGGAGTGGGCTGCTCCTAAGGCAAAATTTCAGTCCAATTCCCCCTTTCAGAAAAGGGATAAAGGGAAGAGACCTCAGCATAGACCTCCTTTGAAACCTCAGCACAAGGAGTTCAAGAATCACAATTCCCATGTCACCAGGTTGGATCCTAAAACCCTAAATGAACTCAGAAGAAAAGGGTTGTGTTTCCGGTGTAGGGAAAAGTGGTCTCAAGATCATGTTTGCCCTAAAGGGGTTAAATTCAATCAGATTGAGTACTATTCTGTTGGTGAAAGTAGTTCTGATTTTTCCGACCAGCAATCTGATTTTGAAGAAAGTGAAGTAGATAGAGCTCCAGAAGAGTCCGAAGATGAGAAGGAAAGTGGTGGAGTCTTAGCTCAACTTTCTAGCTTCCAAAGAAACGAATCATTCAAGGTTCGAGGGATGTGTTGTACCCAAACCAAATTTTTTGCTTCATCAAGGCATTTTGTATTAAAAAGTCTAAACCTTGCTAAAATGTTGTAGAATACAGTTTTGGGCAATATCAAGCATAGAGTTTTTGTCAATAGTTTGTCAGTCAATGTCAGTTTTATTGATCAGAACCTGAAGCAGAAACCCAAAATGGAGCTTTTCACGATGGAGTAGCATTTCACGACGGCATTTCATATTGCAGACGGTCATTTCAATGATCGAAACAGAGTTTTTAAAGATTAAATCATGGAGATTTCTCAGAGGAAAAGCCCAAAAGCGCAAGTATAGCTCAGGGGCGCCCAGTTTGTTGAAGGTCAAGATTCTGGTTAAAATGTTCAAGCATCCAGTCAATCTCTTCAAAATTAGTCTGGCTATCCGTCGAGCTATCCAGCGAACCATTCCGAGACCCACAGCTCCGACAATCAGCAACAGAAGTTGAAATCCCTAAATTTTAGGAGATGAGAATTTGCTCTTTT
>VDFB02042600.1:34009-62881 GCA_007258455.2 Sequoia sempervirens
GGTTTTGAATTCTTGCAGATGCTCAATTGGTGCGAATTTCTTCTTATTCAAGTATGGCGTCATCATTTGTTATTCACAGAGCTTTCAATAAAATTCGTATTTTTCAAAGAGAAGATTCAATCTCAAGAGAAATTCGCAATTTTCAAAGCTAATTCATATTTTCAAAAGAAATCAAATTTTGTTAATTTTCAAAGCAAATTTCAAAGAGGTTCGTATTTCTTCAAGAAGAGAAGGCGTGCATCTTTAAGGGAATTCATAGTAGCGAAATTTGCAAGTTCTTCAGAAGACAAGTTCTTCAATTCTCAAAGGCGTATTCATTCAAATTCACAAATTCTTCAAGTTTCAAAAGGCGAACTCTCAAGTTCAAGATAAATTCCTATTTTCTCAAGACAATTTCAAGAGAAATTCGAATCTCTTCAGAACAAAGGGCGCAAATTTCAAGAGAAAAATTCGTGGTTTTCAAAATAAAGGTGAATTCTTCCAGTTCAAAGGCGAATTTCTCATCTATTTGCAAAGGCGATTTCTCCAATCACATTCTTTTGTAGGTTAAAAGTTCACAATTGTCGGCAATTTGAAGAATTTAAGGGCGATTTCATTGAAGAAGAGCATACAAAAAACGTCTTTTTCCTCGATTCTCAAATTTCTCTCAGTATACAATTCGCATGTTCCTGAAATTGGCAAATTTGACAAGTCTCAACATCTGGAGCATTTTCATATAGCTTCCTCGAATTAAAATCGTGCGTTTGATTTTTCAGGAATTTTTAACTTCAGAACATTTGTTCTTGAGTTTCTAATTTTCTCAACTGAAAAGTCTTTGCATGGTTGAGTAGAAGTTAGATTTTCGCATTTCTGACGTTCTGGGTTGTCTTAGAATCTTTTTCTGGACAAAACCCATATCTCAGATTTTCGCCGAAAATAACTCTTCGAAAGGCTATTTTTAGCCCTTTGTGCTATTTTTAGTTTTCCGTAAAGTTGTCAGAATATAGCCGTGTTCACAGTCAACAGGCGAGTTTTTCAGAGTACAGTACACACAGACTGAATTCAAGACCAAATCGGTCTTAATTCATGATTTCGTTAGAAAAGCTGAGACCGATTTGTATCGAGCTGTAGAGGAGATGTTGGAGCCGCCAAAGTTACCAGTCAGTGAAATGCTAGGTTGAGTGTCCAAAGATTGCCAAGATTGCTCAAGTTGCTGACATTCAGATGCTGATGCAGTTGACAGTCTCGTTGAGGGATTGATTTACTCGAGATCACACATAGTAAACTTCAGTTTCCACCTCTCAAAATAGACATTACACACAGGAGTTAACTTGATGTTACCCTTTCAAGTTAACTGGCTGTCTCACCTCATGCATATCTATTCTGAGATTCACCTTGTTTACTTGGAGTTTCATTTAGGGTTTTTCGTTAACTGATGGTAGTCTTCCAGTTAACTTGCTTTCAATAAGGACGTGCATGCTCACACAATTGTCCATTTTAGATTAGATGTTTCGGTTAACTGATGGTAGTTTTCCAGTTGACTGTATAGTTTACTTCATTAGGGTTTGGCGTCAATCTTGCATGCATTTCATGTAGAATCAGAGATTTAATAATAAGGTGATTTTAGGGTTCCTACACCCTTGATGTATATAAATAAGAGCTTATGCTCATTTTGTAAATAACTTTGCTTGAGAGAAATATATGCCGGCCACCTACCTTGCCCCCCGCCAATATTGCTCTTTTGTATTGGTTCATGTGTTCGCCATTGCAATTAATTGTTATGCCACATAGGGTTTCATGCAATTGTAATGGTGGATTCTTTATAAGTTCCAGAATCTTTTATCATTTCAATCAAGGGTTATGCCACATAGGGTTTCTCGTGGAGATTGTGGGATGATAAAATCGTTTTGTGAAGTCTTTACTACTTTCAATCAAGTGTTATGCCACATAGGGTTCCATAAGATTGGCGCGGTAAATTCCTCCCATAGTTAGATCTGTTTGAGCATCTTTATCATTGAAATCAATTGTTATGCCACATAGGGTTCCAAGAGATTGAGGTGATAAGGCTGTTTTGTGTCAATTTACCATTGTGATCGATCGTTATGCCACATAGGGTTTCGAGAAGTTGCAGCGATAAATCTGTTTTGTGAATCTTTATCAATATAATCGAAGGTTATGCCACATAGGGTTTCGTGGGATTATAAAGATAAAGGCTGTTTTGTGAAGACTTTGTTGTTTCGATCGAGTGTTATGCCACATAGGGTTCCATAAAATTGTCTTGGTAAAGTCTTAAATCTGTTGTGCCCAATAAGCTTGTTTAGATTGAGATGATAGTTGTGCCACCTTGCCTTCAAGTAGAGAGTCTAAACATGCTTATCGTCCGATAGTCAAACCTTGCTCCGTTTCCTCTTGCTCTGTTTTCCTGAGGAGATGGGATAGATTTAAAGTAGATAGCTTTGCCAGTTAATGATCCGGGCGAAACCGTAGTAAATCCTTTAGCTGCAACGTTTTGGTTTTCTTAACCTTGTGCCTCTTTCCACCGAGAACAAAAGATAGGACTTAGATTACTTTTCTTTTCATGCATTCCAGCACAACGAGGGAGCTTCCCCTCCTAATTTGAAGAGCACTCATTGCGTAGTGTACATAGCTGTCCGTACAAACCTGCACTCCAGAGGTGTTAGATTTTACGCCAACAGGATGATCAAAGGGCAGCGAATCGTTGCCTTGATCGACACTGGAGCAACACACAACTTCATTGATGAAGTTGTGGTGGCAAAGAAGGGGCTACAAACAGAGGAGTTTGAAGGGTTCAAGGTCATGGTTGCTGATGGATTCCATATTTCTTGCACCAAGAAAATTTCGAACATGACCATGCAATTGGGAAACTACGAAGTCAAGGATGACTTCTATGTAGTCCACATTGGAGATACTGATGCCATCCTAGGCATTCAATGGCTGCGTTCTCTTGGGGAGATCTCCTTGAATCTGCAGACTATGGAGCTCAAGTTCCAATCGGATGGGAAGAAGATAGTTCTGAGAGGAATGTCCAATGGGGGCCCTCGAGTAGTGTCATTCAAAAGAATGGCAAGGCTGATCCGTCACGATCAAGCTGAGTGGGTTGCAGAATGCATGATCCTTCCTGATAGTCCTGTTGAGACTAAACGTGATCATCCTCCCGATATTCAGTCACTACTCATGAAGAACAGCAAAGTCTTTGCAGATTTGCCTCCTGGACCACCACCTGAACGGGGTTCAGAACACATCATAGAGCTCAAGGAAGGAGCTAAACCGGTGATCACAACTCCATATCGATACCCGAAGAGGCAAAAGTATGAGATTGAGAAGAATATTCAAGAACTCTTGGAGATGGGTTTCATTCGCCCAAGCAAGAGCCCCTTTGCATCTGCAGTGGTTCTCGTGAAAAAGAAGGATGGTACTATGCGCATGTGTGTGGACTATCGTGTTTTGAACCAAAGCACCATCAAAAACAGATACCCCATTCCCAGAATAGATGAGCTCATTGATGAGCTACATGGGGCCAAGTTCTTCTCGAAGATCGATTTGAGATCGCGTTACCATCAGATTCGAATGAGGGGATCTGATGTGGAGAAGACAGCTTTCAGATGTCACTATGGCCATTTCGAATTCTTAGTCATGCCATTTGGGTTGACTAACGCTCCGACTACCTTTCAGTCTTGCATGAACCGTGTTTTTCAGAATTAGTTAAGAAGGTTTGTGTTGATTTTTTTTGATGACATTCTGATTTACAACAAGACTTGGGAAGATCATCTCAAGCACTTAGAGGAAGTGCTTAGTATCCTGGAATCTGAGAGTTTGTTTGCAAAAGCATCCAAATGTGAATTTGGAATGGAGGAGTTACTGTACCTTGGCCACATAATCAGTGCTGAGGGAGTGAAGGTGGATCCTGAAAAGATCAAAGTAGTAGTTGATTGGCCACCTCCTGAGAACTTGACTCAGTTGAAAGGTTTTCTGGGTCTTTGTGGATTTTATCGGAGATTCATAAAGGGGTATTCACAGAATGCTGCTCCTCTTACTGATCTCACCAAAAAGGGAGCCTTTTGTTGGTCAGAAAAGGCTCAAATTGTTTGTGACAAGTTCAAGAAGATCATGAGCTCGTGTCCGGTTCTGGCTATTCCGGATTTCTCCAAGCCATTCGAGCTGCAGTGTGATGCATCAGGTGAAGGAGTTGGGGCTGTCCTGATGCAAGACAAACACCCTATTGTGTTTGAAAGCCGAAAATTAAGGGGTGTTGAAAGAACATACTCAATTTATGACAAGGAAATGCTTGCCATTATGCATGCATTAGCCAAGTTCAGGCAGTACTTGGTGGGGAACAAGTTTGTGGTTAAGACTGACCACAATAGCCTCAAACATTTCATGCACCAGAAGGACCTAAATGAGAGGCAACAGAAATGGGTGAGTAAGCTTCAAGCTTACGACTTTGACATTGAATATGTCAAAGGGAAAAATAATATCGTGGCTGATGCTTTATCCAGGAGACCCCACCTTAGCTCATTGTGTGAGCTTACTGCAGATTGGAGAGACATGTTGCTTGTTGATTATGCCAAAAATCAGTTTGCAACCAGCATTCTTGAGGGTACTTTTCATGATGAAAGGTACAAGGTGATTGAGGGATTGATACACTATAAGGGAAGAATCTTTCTGGTGGTTGATTCTAAGCTTAAGAAGAAGATTCTTTTGACTTTTCATGATATTCCAGTTGCTGGTCACCAAGGTTTTTTTAAGACATATAGGCAGATCTGAGAAAGGTTTTCTTGGAAAGGATTGAAAGGAGAAGTACAACGCTACATTCAGGAGTGTCCTGTTTGTCAAGTGAATAAGAATGAGCATACATTACCAGTCGGTTTGCTGCAACCACTCCCTATTCCCAATCAAAAATGGGAAAACATCTCGATGGATTTCATCACAGGGTTGCCCAAGGCCCAAAGGAAGGATTGTATTTATGTAGTAGTGGATAGGCTAACCAAATTTGCTCATTTCTTCGCCATTACTAGTACTTTTTCTACAACCCAAGTTGCTGATCTGTTTTTTCAAGAGGTGTTTAGGCTGCATGAGTTGCCAAAGAATATTGTGAGTGATAGGCACAGCAAGTTTCTAAGTACTTTTTGGCAAGAAGTCTTCAGAATGAGTGGTACTGTGCTCACTCCAAGCACTAGTTATCACCCCCAAAGAGATGGACAAACAAAAGTAGTGAACAAGTGGTTGGAAAGCTACTTGAGAAACTATGTGTCAGAGCAGCAGAGAGCATGGGTAAAGTGGCTGCATATAGGCGAGTATTGCTACAATTCTTCTTTTCATATGTCGATTAAGATATCTCCTTTCTTGGCGCTTTATGGGTATGAAGCACCTAGCTTTGCCGATTTGGTGTTTGGTGACAGCAAAGCACCCCAAGCCAAGGATTTGTTGCAGCAAAGTTAGAACATCATGAAATCCTTGAAGGATAATTTGCAGATTGCACAAAATCAACAGAAATTGTACGCTGATCATAGGCGTGTTGAGCGTTCTTTCGAGGTTGGGGATATGGTTTATCTCCGATTACAACCTTATAGACAGTCTACTCTCAAGAAGATTGGAGCTGAGAAGCTCAAACCTCGTTTCTATGGGCCATTCAGGGTCATCAGAAAAGTTGGGGCAGTAGCTTATGAGTTAGAGCTACCTTCTGATAGTAGAGTGCATAATGTCTTCCACGTGTCTCGCCTCAAGAAGGCACTTGGACATAATGTGGTTGCTTCATCATAGTTGCCACCTTTGGATGAAGAGGGACAGTTGGTTCTGATTCCAGAGGAGATACTTGATTTTAGGGAACGTTCTTTGAGGAAAAGAACCATCAGAGAGTACTTGGTGAAGTGGAAGAACCTGCCTATGGAGGATGCGACTTGGGAAAGTGATGAGATTCTGCAGCATCCTGGTTTGCGATTGCTTGAGGACAAGCAATCTTGGGGAGGGTGGACTGTAATGTCCCCTTCTCAAAACTGATCTTTCCAGTGATCGTTGGCCTTTTTCTGGAAACCTGAAGGCTAGTCGGAAGGTAAAATTAGGGTTTCCTATTTTTGAGGATGTCTTTGCTCGGAGTTGGTGGATTCAATGGCGGATTCTTTCTGGGTTTTCAGAGAGCTTCGCAGTGGTATGTTCATTTCGGAATTCAGAGCATTTTCTGGAATTTACTATTTTTAGTAAATTCTATTTTTGGCAGTTTTTCAGTTGGGTTCAGCATGGTTGACTTCCTACTTCAGTTTGGTCAGTTGACTTGGTCATTATTGGCTTCAGGGCACGATTGAAGAGATAAGTTGATATATTTAATTAAAAGTCACGTTTTAATATTATATTTTAACGTTGACCCCTTGGCCTAGTCTATTGACTTCATGTTGTTTTTAAAAGTGGTATTTTGGGGGTGGCGCCTTCATTAAAGATTATTTTATTATTTGCCAAAGTCAAAACAAGCTTAATATGGGCGCATTTATCAAAGTATGGAATTTATTTAAAATATCAATATTAAGCTTTGAAGGAAAATGACGCCATCTTGGAGAAAGGATTAGGGTTTTGACATTGAAGTGGATTTTAGGGTTTCGAGAAGTCAACAGGAAGTTATAAAAGGGAGACTTTGAGCATCATTTCACATCTTTGGTCTACAGTACTATTATGCTGCCGGTTTGGCTTTGGGTTTGCTTCGAGGAATGAAGGCCTCCTAGCTCGGGCATCGCTTCTTGTTTGTAAGACAACAACTAGTGGTGATTTTAGTCTAGTTTGTGAGTTCATTGGATTTTGTGCATTGTAATCTACATTTGTCTAATTAGGTTCAGATTTTGCATATTAGAGGTTTCTGGTTTTTGCATGTTTGCTACAACAGATCCGTACTTTCATTTGTAAATCAAAAAAGACAAAAAATTGTGTTATGGGTATTGCATAATTCCATCCATTTAGGCTAGGTGCCCTTGTGTGCAAACTTGTGGAATTTTTAGAGAAGATCCTGATTTTTAATAGAGAAATCGCCCCTTTCAGCTGGGCCGTACCTTTGAGCTGTCTTGGGAATTGTGCACTGAGTGTTAATTGTTTGTTAAGTCTATTTTTGGTTCTTAGTTTGAGCGCCTCCCTTCTATTAGTGATTTGCAATTGATATTAAGAGATTTGAGTCAGTTGAGAGTGAGTTCTGAGCATTTCAAGGAATCCTATGCTGCTGGTTATTTGTTGAAAGTTGCAGGTCTGACATAACAGATTGGAGAAATCTGCAATTTCTTTATTGGATGATGGTGAGAGTTCTTTAAAAGCAATGTGGAGTCTTCATTGAGGATTGCCCACGTCTGGAGAAAAGGTTGGATCTGTTTAATGCCATTTTCGGTTGATCTTTACTTCTCAGCAAAGAAATTCACTAATATTGTACAACTCTATTTATATGCTGATTTGTATTGTTAGCAAGATTTCATCTTTCTTAATGTAAGCTGGCAGTAGTACTGACAGCAACTTAGAGTCTTGCTTTGTCGAATTGTATTGCTCATCTTTATTTCAGCAAGTGTTATTGTATTTAATTCATCTCCGCCCTATGGTAGCTACTTACCCATTCTGGGTGTTGAGTATTTTCAGCTTTCAGCATTTCTTTTCAAGCACTGTTATTTGTAATCACTCTGCCATATGGTCACCCCTCACTTCATTCTGGATTGGGTAGCACATATTTGGTGTCGAGTTCCCTTTCAGCATTTAGAGTAGAAGATCCTTTGACCATATGCTCGCCATCATCGGCGCCATTCTTGGTTAGAGTTACAGCATAAGCAATTTGTTTTAGATCCTCTGACCAATGCTCACACCTTGCCCACATCGGGATCCTGGTGTACATTCTGGTTAGAGTTGCTTCAGTACGTTTTGGTTTATCTTCTAACCTTAACGGGTGCATTGACTGTAATCTGAAAATTAAAAACAAAAAAAAAAATTGCTCAGAATATTTCAGAATTAAAAAATGAAAAGTATGAAAAAATTAAAAAAATAGAAAAAAAAGAAAAGAGATGAAAGGGAAAATGGAAAAGAAGAGAGAAGGGAGGAGAGAAAATGAACAGAAGTTGGAAAAAATAAGAAGAAAAGAAGAGAGAAGGGAGGAGAGAGAAAATGAATGGAAGTTGGAAAAAATAAAAATAAATAGGAAAAAAGCTATGACAATAAAAGAAAATAACAGAGTAAATAAGGAGGAACAAGGTGAATGGGAAGAAAAGAGAAAAGAAGGAAAAAATAAAAGAAACGTAAAAGAAGTCAGAAAAGAAAGCAAGAGAAGGGAGAAAAAATTAAATAATAAATTAAATGAGTCGGCCATTAAGAGAAGTATTAAAGTGCTCAAATTAAATAAAGTGAGGGGAATTAAAATAAACGCCTTGAGCATTGAACAACCCATATGGCGAAAGGAGAAATTGACTGAGGGAAATAAAGGGCGGAAAATTAAAGGAAAGAACATTAAAATAAAAAGTTGCCAAAGCTCGACCAGGAAGAAAAGCGTACGGCGAAGGGGGAAAGCGATTAAAATAAATAAAGTTAAAAATGAAATAAATATAGAACCCCAACTTGTACGGCCATTTAACGAGGAGATAGTTTGGAGACAAGGCAAAACAAAGCGAAATCACAGAGGGAAGGAAGTGAGCAAAAATCCTTACGGATTTATCAGCAGCAGAGGCGCGCCAGGCACAAGGAAGATCGTATGGCATCCGCATCAGTTTCGAAGTCTTGAGGTCGTACGGCATTCAAGGGACTCTCAAACCGTACGGTGTTTTCAAGTTTTCTAGTATTTATTCTATTTGTCATTGAAGGTCGTACGGCCAGTGCAAGTTGAAAATTTTGCCAAGTTCTGCACCGTACGACAATTGCAAGTTGAAAATTTTGCCAAGTTCTGCAGCATACGACATTTACAAGCCCCTCAGTCTTCACTCGGTTTGCCAGTGGAGGTCGTATGACCATTACAGTCTAGAATTTGTGCCAGGTTCGACATTGTACGACAACTTACTGATTTTCTCCAGGTTGTATGGCATCAGTACATCAGTGATCTTCCCCAGGTCGTACGACATCAGTACATCAGTGATCTTCTCCAGGTCGTACGGCATCAACACATCAGTGATCTTCTCCATGTCGTATGGCATCATTGCATCAGGAGATTTCGTACGGCCTCAATATTTCAGGAGAATCCATACGGCATTAGCATTTTAGGAGAGTTCGTACGAAATTCACAAAAATTTAGGGTCGTACGACATCTACAGTGTTTTCAAATCGTACGGCCATCCCTTCAAATCGTACGGCCTTGGTAGAACATTTGCAGTGTACGAATTTCATACATTTGCCAGATCGTACGAAATTTGAAAGTAGTACGGATTTCCAAGAACTTGCACAACGTATGGCCTTTCCAGCTTTTACCAGATTTCTGTAGTTTTCATCAGTTCGACAGTTTTCATCAGTTCGGCAGTTTTCGTCAGTTCGGCAGTTTTCATCAGTTCGGCAGTTTTCGTCAGTTCGGCAATTCTCATCATTTCGGCAGTTTTCATCATTTCGGCAGTGTTGATCAGTTCGGCAGTTTTGATCAGTTCGGCAGTTTTCGGTAGTTCGGCAGTTTCGATCATTTCGGCAGGTTTGCTCAGTTCGGCAGTTTTGATCATTTCGGCAGAATTGATAGTTTCGGCAGTTTTCACAACTGTCTCGAGATTTATAAAATCAGCTGGAATCGCCGAACTGACAGAAAGATGGACAAGGGCAAGAAGGCTATGCAGCACAAGCCAAAGGTAGCCTCGGCTGGGAAAAGAAAAAGGATGGACGCCGATAATGAAATGATGACATGGGAGAACCTGATTGGCAATGAGTGCAAACAGTGGTTGCGAAGCACTCCTGACGACCACTCCCTGAAGGTTGCGCTTCGACACGCTCAGGTAGACAAGGCTGTGCTAGTGCCCTTCTTCAATTCTCGGGAGTTCGAGCCTTGGCTGAAGGCGATGGTGGATAACTATTGCAGGCATACGCACAAGTTAGTAATTGATTACAGAGGTTGCCGAGTGACCATTTCATTCTGGCCGCAGGACTTTGAGCGGGTGTTTGGCGTCCCAGCTTCAAGAATAGGGGTTAACAAACCCAAGAGGATGACACAGGAGCACAAGGAATTGTTGGTCAAGCAGGTGTGTCGAAGTGACTTGTCAGTGAAAGAACAAAATACCATATGGAGTGCTAGCAATCGAGGTCTCCGAAAAAACTACTTGGCAACAGCGGAATGGAAGTGCTTGCTCGACCTAATGAAATGCCGACTCACAGGTGCCAGTCGAGCGTCAGACATTGCTATATGGATGGTCGATTTCATGGTCAGACTCCGCGTTGGCCGAGTGTACAACTGGGCGAGGTTACTTACAGAGCGGATGAGGGATTTCTTAGCGCAGAGGCATAAGGCCTTCTACATGACCCAGCACGCCATAGCCCTCTTTCTTGATGTCGTTCACACACAGGTGCCTGAGGGCAATTGGGGTCGGTTGTGGCCACTTACTCACCTGGATCCTGGATTGCCGACCGTATTCTACTGGTTAGAACTGGAAGTAAAGCAAGCCGGCGAGGGCACAGTTTTAGGAAAGAAGAGGAAACAAAAGGAGACATCGGTGGAAGAGGAAACATCAGAGGAGGAGGCCTCGGAGCAGAGTGATGCATCTGACAGGGAGGATCCCATCGACTTATCTTCTTCGCCCTCGGAGTCTAGTCCACCGGCCGACGAGGAGATGTCCGTCGCCATAGGGGGTCAGGAAGCAGGCGAGATTGACATACCATTGCTACAGCTGGCAGGATTTACTCTTCCCCCACCGCCAGCCAGGAAGAGTGCACACTCAGTGACGTTCACCCTTCTTGTTGTGCCAGTTGGAGCCGGGTGAATGTTGAGGGTAGCTGCTTCACTACCAGGTGCATCGCCAGGGTGGGCACCTCTCGCCACCATGACATCACAGGGGGCAGTCACTATATCGGCAGGTTCCATTGCCTCGGTCGAGATATTTCCAGCAGTCTGTTCCCTTACACCACCGCCAGCATTGGCAGCGACAGGAGTGGCAACCTCAGCAGCAGGAACTGGGGGAATGACGGAGGCCACTGAGGATACTACTCTAGCCCCAGGAGCACCCGGGGTAGCACAAATTGATAGCTGGTTGGGATCGGTAGGCCTCACTTTGGACGTGGCCGAGCAGCCAGACCAGCGGGAGAAGAGTCCCTCGGAGGGACAAGGGGATGAGGAAGGGCCAGTCGTTCACACCCAGCAGAGTGAGACGGCCAGACTTGGCGAGGATACACTTGCACACCTGGAGGCTAGCATAGCAGAGGCACCAGAGACAAACATTCATGAGCCTCAGTCGATAGTCGGGGAACCGCCCTAGGAGGAGATAGAACCTTGTACACCTCCCAACGATGAGGAGAACGAGGAGGGTGAGTCCACGGAGGGATTTGTCGTGAAAATGTCACAGCCAGACCCATCGGACCCAGTAGGCACGGTGTAGCGATATGTGCAGGAGCTCGAGCATATGGGCAGGTTGATGATCTGAGTGGGACAGGTTTCCAAGGACCTCAGGATTGGCCGATCTCCTTAGTGGGCCAGGAAGTTCACCGCATCCGAGGATTTGTACAGATGGGGTGTGAGGCTGAGTTCGCACGGATATTTGGCGAGGGGTGGCCAGCAGGAGAGACTCCTGCTATGATGAGAGCCTGGGAGGGTCGACCACCGAGACTAGTAGGGCGAGACGCCGGGGTTCTGGAGAGTTTATACTACATAGAGCTTGCCTTCCGAGATGTCTTTATTCTTATGAAGCGCCAAATATTTTCCACCGAGGTAGCGGTCTCACGTCGAGTGGATGCCTATAGACTCCTACAGAGGGTTAAGGACGAGTCCACCGCGACCATCAAGAGCATTCAGAATGACTTGGCTGAACAATCTCGGCTTGCCAGTGAGAGAGGAGCTCAATTGGAGGTCTTGGAGCCTCGGGTGGCAGTCTTGGAGGAGGAAGCAAAATAGAAAGAGGCAGCATGGGAGCAGCGGGTGAAAGCATTAGAAGAACAGTTGGCTGCAAAAGAGGTTGATTTGGCAGCCAAGAGTGCAGAGGCAGAAAAGGCAAAAAACCAACTAATGGAGGAAGCCCGGATGGTAAAAGCAGCAAGGGAGAGGGAGATACTGGCAAATCGGCAGCTTCGCACACGTACGGAGGAGCTGAGGCGCCTACGAGCAGAACATTCTTCCACCACTCCGACGTCATCTATGCATCTAGGGACACACTCCCTTCACCCTACTTCTCAGTGATCTTATCTTGCTGTATGTATGTCGTCTGGAAGACGACTTCTTTTTTGGGGGGGATGATGTTAGTCGTATATTTTACTTTGTTGTCAGCCGTAGTCGGCCAATTGTCAATAAAACTATAGATTAGTAAAGAATAATAATGTCATGTACTTTCGGGAAAGCATGTTCAGATTAATGTTATGTTAATGTTGTCACGAAGCGTCGTGTCGGTTGGTTATCTAACCACCGCCAAACGTTATATGTAGCCTATTGGATAGTCGGGAGGGAGTTACGAGTGATTATTGAATAGTTATTGGTGCCGATGTTTACTGTCAATCACTGTTGATACTCTTTTTGTACATGATATTTCTGAAATGAATAAAGTTTCTAGCATTCAAATATGATATCTTTCTGGTTACTGTTTTATCCTATGTTCTACACATAATTAGTTTGCCAGTAGTACGTAAGGTTTGAATCCCATTCCGTAGGCAAACAATGAGCAGACGATGGACATTCTCACCAAGCCTCTCGAGGATAAAGTTTGTGTACTTTCGAGATAAGCTTGGTATGGTGGAGAATACAGCCCTAACTGAGGAGTCTCAGTATCAGTGATCCTCTTTAATGAGTTCTTTGTGAGAGAAGTTAGAGGTGAAATCCCTTTTTAATGCATTCTTCTCTACAAGATAAGTTTGAGGTGAAAGCCCTTGTTTCCACCCTCTGGGAGAGCCATGGTGGATGTCATGTGTGTGACTCCATGGCAGCATCACGTGAGAGTCCGTGATGATTTTCTTGTACTTGTGTTTCACCCTCTGGGAGAGCCATGGTGAAAGTCATGTTGAGGTGACAACATCACGCAAGTGATGAACACTTGTACATACCATACATGGTTGTAGCCATTATGGTTGATATCACGTTGAGGTGATATCTGATATCACGATGAGGTGATATCATTCTTTTCCACATATGGTTGTAGCCATTGTGGTGGACATCACGATGAGGTGATATGTCTTTGTAGTTGGAAGCCTGGAAGCATTCTCCCTAGCTGAGAGGGAGTGTTGATGTTACCTTGCAGTGTCAGTCTTCACTTCCAGCCGATCTCCTTTACATAATGAATAAATTAGATAATAGCATATGGCTATCTAATTTATGTATTGCGATTTATTGAAGAGGCATGACTTATAATTAATGATGATTTATTAAGAGGCTCTACTTTGTGAAGAGTTGCAATTATTAATGAGGCCGACCTTCTACATGTATGCGATTTTGAAGGGACACATTCTTCTAAGAGGCCGACCTCTTATTTGTTAGAGACATGCCTCTTGGATGAGGCCGACATATTATCTTGAAGAATCACGTCTCCCATTTCATTGTGTATATATATTCGATGGTGTTTCATTTGTTCATCATCCATTCATTCATACATTCCATTACATCAATTGCGAGTTCTTCAAGTGCGAATTGTCTGAAGAGCAGATTGACATTCTGTGTAGAAGGCTGAGATAATTATTGCAGATTTTCATCACTTAGTTTCTGTGCTTGCATTAGTTTGTGGTGCATACTCTTGGCCTCATTTTTGGCCTCTATTGTAAAGGAGTTTCTCATTGTGTTTCAATATATAAGTGATATATTGTTGCTGGGTTTTTCTCCCTCAGGAGGAGGGTTTTCCCAGGGTATCTGTTGTGTCTTTGTGTTGAATTTTGAATTAATTTTTCTGTGCATTACATCTAATCATAAAACTAACACATTGGAATGCGTGCATTAAAATAATGGATGGTGTTTGTTGCTGTTTCATTGTCTAGACTTAAGTGCCTACCTTCTTGGCTTCATTTGCTCTTTGTGTCATGTCATTCGAAGGAGTCTACATCAAGTTGTGAGCATTTTGGTGTGTTCTACACTTGCTGGTTTGAGTTTTCTGTATGCTGGTTTTTCATATCAAATTGTTAGGAGTTCTGATTTTGCCTTGTTTTTCATATTTGAGAAGTTTGAGAAGTTTAGAGAATTATCTAATATCATTTGCAGTGGATTGGACAGCTATATCTCTTTGTAACTTGCAAATTATACTCATTGTAAGGCTGAAATCAGTGGTACTGATTCAGTCATTTCATATTTTTGCACTTTATCTTGTAATTCCCACTTTTAGTGGAAGGGACATGCCTCGCCGTCCATTTACTTTCAGCATTTACATTTCTATACTGCCTGCTGAACAAACGAAAGGGGTCGGCAAGTTGCACATACTTTACTTTCAACACTTTGTAATTCTTCATCATGCTGATCGACTAAGCTGTCAAAATACTCCTGCTGAATAAGTGGTCGAGTTGCATATGCATTTTACTTTCCAATAATTTTTTAGTTTATATGCTAACGATCCCTTTTCTACCATATGCTCACCTTGCCCATACTGGGATCTGGGTTGATCAAAAAGTGAAAGGGTTTCTTTTAGCTGGTTATTTGGTTTTGCTAACACTAATGGGTGAAGTGCTGTGGCAAAAAAATTGAAAAAATTGTTGGGGAATATTTTAGTGGTATCATAGCCCAAGATCCTGCCATCCTGTGAAAATTCAATGAATCAGTTTGTCAGATGAGTGACAGAGATATCAGTTACTACAACAAAGAGCAAAAGAGATTGCAGTATCAGATTCCATCAGTTCCTGAAGGGCACACTTTTTCAGATGTTCTAAGGAACTGTGAGCCCATAGTTGAGACAATGGTAGAAAGAGACAAGGGAATAGCCCGTGATGAAGACAAAGATTCTAGAACTGAGAGGACGTTTGACTTGATGTTGGATATGATGACTAGGCTACTTGCTAAAATGGACCAGCAAGTAACTCCAACACAGTAGCACCATGATGGTGAACATAGTGACTCAAACAACACTCCACGAGGAAGAACTATTGGGCAACATGTTGCAAACACTAAATGATCAGCCTCTAGACCTCGTTTTCCTACCTTTACTCAAAGGGAGGAACCACCAATTGAGACAAGAGTACCTTTGGTGGATGATGCAAGATAAGCCTACATGGAATATGCCTCATTGCCTACTGAGATCAAGGACCAATGGACCTCTGATCAATATATGAAACAAAGAAATAGGAGTGGTGGAAGAGTTGATTACTGTGCGCCTATGTGTCCTAGAATAGATTATCATCAAGCTCTTGGGAAGGTGACCTTGTGTAAATTTTTGAATAGCAATTACAATGCAACACGCACCCGTTAAGGTTAACTTCAAAACCCAACCATGCGGAAAGTAACTCTAACCAAGAATGTGCTGAGGAGAGACGAGCATATGGTCAGAGGATCTTGTGCATGCAGTACTGCAAGTAAACAATGTTGAAAGAACTCAATGCCAAGAATGTGCTTCCAAACCCAAGGTGGGCAAGGAGCTACCATATGGCAGAGGAACTGAAAGAGATGATGCAATGTTGAAAAGTAAACTCAACACCAAGCATGTGCACTCCAAACCCAAGGTGGGTAAGGCGCTACCATTTGGCGGAGATTCTATTGTAAATGATGCAATGCTGAAAGTAACTCAAACACCAAGAATGTGCACTCAAACCCGGAATGGATGAGGTACTAACATATGGTGCTGAGGATCTAATGCAATACAATGAAGATTGAACAGTGGCCAGTCTCTTCCACTAAGAGTGGGAAATTACAATGAACTTTGCAAGATAAGAATAATGGCTGAACAATACTAGTGTAGCAGCCTTACATTATGAGTTTTGTTTGCAAGTATCACTCTATTTGAAATGCCTCAATGCTGCAATGAAGTACTATATCTCTCCTATCATCAAATGGCTCAATCCACACAAAACCCAACCCAAAAGACAAATTTCTACAATCTGATTTTGACAGACCAGCAACTGAAAATGTACAAACCAACAACTACAAAACTCACTAAAATGCTCATAACTTCCTCAAAACTACTCCAAATGACGTGAGACCAAATGCGATGAACTCTTAGGAAGATAGCGATCAAGTTCTGACCAAGAAACAACTGCAACAACTCCTTAGTGAATTTTCTAAATTTTTGCCAGGCAAGACAGCCTCCCAGAAAGGCGACTTACAATATAAAATCTAAGACTTCACTAAAAATTATGAAAACTTGCAAATAGGGGCGCTCTAGATAGTAGAAGAGATGTAGCAAATACCCAGAACCATAGAAAATTCGTACAATGACTTATGATCAAAAATCACTTTCAGCACTACAAAAACCAGCAACTGTAAACTGAAAATAAACATCAAAATCTCCAACTGTGAAGCTCAATTTGCACTCTCAGAATGAGAAGCAGTCTCTGAAACTCAGCTAGGTGCTATCTTTCAAGCACGAAAGCAAGGTTGCAAGAACTAGGAGGTATGCATTCCTCGAAGCCAACTCTGAAATCATTTCAGCAGCATAAGATTATAATTTTTTCATGGATGCCAAACAAAGAGCCCATCACTCTTATTTATAGCTTTTCTGTCTCCAAATTCAAATCTTCTTTTCCCTCCAATTAGGGTGCCTAAATGAAATTCACTTTTCACCTTTTCTCCAAATTTCATTTGCATTTTATTTCCAACCCATATGAGGAAATATAATTTAATAAAATGCAAATATATCTCCAAAAGGCATCCAAGGTAGACTTAAGAGAAATATATTAATAAAAATCACTTATGTCTCCTCAAAAAGGCACCCAAATGTAATAAGGTGAAAGACTTAAAAATTAACTTATTTCTCCACAATAAGGCGTCTAGAATAATAAAGTGAAATATCATATAAAATTGCCTTTTTAATTAAAATCACTTATCCCTCCAAGCCTTAGCAAAATTATTTCACTTAAAATGTTATTTTCATCAAATATCAAACTTGCCAAAATAATCACCTCAAATGTTGGAGACCAAACTGCCAAATTGCCCTGCCAAAAATAGCCATAATACCAAGTTGCTGAAACACTGCCAAAAATAGCACCAAGGGTGTTGGAGACCAAACTGCTCAAATTGACTTGCCAGATATAGCCACTGAACTGAACTGCAGAAACCTTACTAAAAATAGCACTGCTAAAAATAGAACTTACTAAAAATAGCATATTGCTAAAAATAGTAAGTTGTTCCAAACTCATTATAATCGCCATCCGAGTAGCCGTCGTACTTACTAAAAATAGTAAGTCCGAAAAAGTCCTTTGTTGTAGTTGCATGTCACACTACTGCGAAGCTCTTTGAAAACCCAAAAGGAATCCAAAATCCAAACTGCAAAACTCCAACATGCAAGCCCTCAAAAGCAACCGAGAATGCAAGTCAATATTTAGTCATGCATGTTACCTCATTGCGAAGCTCTCCAAAAACCCAAAAATCTCCACCAGACATGCGTTAGAAACTTTCGCATGCAAGACCTCAAAACCTCCTCTGAAAGTGGAAACCCTAATTTCAACTTCTGACTGGCCTACGGGCTTCCGGAAATAGGCTATTAGACATGGAAGAGAGTATGGCTAAAATGGGGACATTACAGTCTGCCCTTCCAAAAATTGCTTGTCCTCAAGCAAATGCACCAAACTCCAACTGATCCCAGGGTCCCATAGCCATCTCTGCAAAGACCCACCGTGCTGATGCTGCTCCACTCTGAACACATCAGTGAAAACATTGTGCCAAAATTGCACTAACCTCCCTTGTAACTCCAAAATGTCACCATCAATGAAACTCAAGCTGAAAACTCTTAAAGGACTGAGATCAATATCATGCAACATCTCATGTCCAAAATGCTTTGAGTCAACAATATCAACCATACCACGGTCTATCACAATCCTAGGCAATAGGAAAGATAGTCTACTCAACTCAAAATCAAACCCCTCAGCATATCTCCATAAGGTATCTAACAGAGCCACGACTGCAAATGTGACATCTCCAAATCTTGTTGCAAAGAGAAAATCAATCCTTTGCAAGAGCTCAACAAACTCATACTCATAATTACTCATGGAGCTACTATGCCTCATCTGAATTATATTGATACCACTATGAAGACTACAGAAAACTCTCATAGTTCCAACCTCATGAGTCTCAAGATGATGAATCAAAGCAAGTGGTAGTTCGCTGTCTTGAACCAACAATGGGAGTAAACTATCAAAGTTAACATCACAAACCTCCATAAGATGAACTTGGAGAGTAGGAAAGGTGTGAATAAACAAATAATCGCTGTTGTTCAAGGCTGGAATCAGTGTAGTACAATCTGATTCTAGAGCTCTACACAAGGAAAAACAGCAACACCAATAAAATTCCCAAGTGTGAGCGTGCAAGAGGAGCATTAAGTTGCAAGGTAACACTTCAAAAGTGGCTTGAAAACACACTAGAGCGATCTCCAACCGAAAAATACCACCTTTTTGACAAGAAGTGATGAACCAACTCTCCTGAACGAGAGTAACTCCACATGCAAGGAGGCTGGTCTGCCTCCAACCAGCAAACTCGTGTCTCAAAATCTGCCCTTGTCTTAGCCGAGAACCACTCCCAAGAGCAACCGATCGTTCTTCTCTCCAACCCATACTCAAAACTTCTCTCCAATCCATTTGTTGGTGAACAAATGGGACCATCAAGTGGCTGGTATAGAAGGGGACAGCACCAAAGAATTCGATAATTTGATCCTTATCCTTCCAAAAGTCTATCTTTCTACAAGCAATAAGCTCCATCAACCCATGTTGAGAATCCCAATCATGGATACCCAACTGAAAATAATCTCCAACACTCCGGAAAGAAAACATAACACATCTCCAAGTGCTGGTCAAAAACAAGTGCATACTTGTGAAATTGGCGTTCCCTCAGATGAACCTCTGAAACCAATCCATGAGAGTTTCAACAACACTGGAGCATGAAACATAATGTGATTTCAAATTCAACTCCCAAAATAGACCAGCATCACTCAACCCAAGGAATGGATTGGCAAGAGTGCAAACACCATGTTCTGGTTCATCTCCCATCACAAAAAGAGGATTATCATAAGTTGCCTCAACACCCACTTCAAAGAGAGGATTGTTAAAAACTTGAAAGTCATTCCTTTCATCCCACTGCTCCAAATCAGCACATGCAACTTTTGATTTTCTTGAGACACTTTCAAGATCAAACTCCTCTTGAAGACTATCAAGCTCTCCAATTACTTGCTTGATTTCTTCAGCTCTATGTGCATCCTCTTGTTCCTTGGAAAGTTTGAAATCAGCAAACTGATCTTCTACCTCCGTCAATGCTACTTGAGTTTCTTCTAACATAGCCTTTGTTGATTCAAGCTCATGAGTAAGCTCATCAACCTTTCTCTCTTTTCCTTGGAAAGCACTGAAGGTCTTCTTTGCAAGTTCAATAGCATGATCCCGATCTTCAATCAAGTGTATCCAATCTGATTTCAACGTCTCCAAAGAGTCTCTGATAAGTTGCAAGTTGAGAAGAGCAACTTCATCCTTAACTCCTCTTTTTCTCTCTTCAAACTGAGCCTTCCAGTAGAGCTCTTCAATCAAACAGTGAGTGCGATCAAATTGGGATAGAACTTGCACTTCCCTTTCAAAGGACTCTTTGACTTGATCTTCCCACTCAAGAATATGCAAAGATGGTGGATTGCTGGTTGGCTGCTTTTCAAAATCAGAACTTTGTTTTTTGTCTTTGCTGCCATCATAGCTGCTCCAACCTTTTTGTCTTTCACCATCAACTAGAGGGGAATGCTCAATATCATGGAGAGGAACATACTCCACACTTTCTGCGACCCTAAGTTTGCAATCAGCTTCTTGAATTGGAAAATTAGACTTGTGTTCAAAAACCTCTTTAAATCTTTCCCCTTCAAGAAGCATAAGGTCTTCATTAGGATCAAAGGGAAACTTATCCCACGCAGGTTCTTTGTCATATCTTGATACCAACACACCTGGATCCCAAATGCTAATGGGTTGATTATGATGATCAACAGGAAAAAGCTTATCATGCTCCTCTTGAAGTGTTGACTCTTTGAATAAGTCACTCCCCTTTTCACTTAAATTGATATTTTCATTAGTAGCTTCCTCCAAGAGCTTAGTTTGATGATCAAACCCAATACTATCCATGTCACTATCATTGTACTGGAAATAAGAGTCATCAAAGTTGGCTGCTTTGATTACTTTATCATTTTTATCTTCAACGAGCCCATCAGGAATGGGTATGTTATTGATTTCTTCATTAGCAGCCCAATGAATACCAAGGAGGTCTTCTTGGCTACTTGTCATAAGTTTGTCTTGTGAAAACTCTTGAGAGGTTTGAACAGCAGCAAGATGGGAGTAATCTTTTACCAAATCTTTAACAAGAAGAGCTATAAACACATCGGAATCACCATCAACAACATCACCATGGTAATAATCATAAGCTAGTTCAAAGACACCCCTAGTATTTTCTCCATCTTGCTCTTCTTCAACAAACTCATCCCACACAACAGTTCTACCAACATCTTTTGTGAAGCCCTTAGCCTCAAGACCTTCATTGAATGTATTTTCATTAGAACTCAAAACTGCTGTTATGTTCTTTTCACTGAATTGATCTTCATGACTTCCTATCACATGCAAGTCTAAGGGAGTATTTTGAGGCTTTACCACACACTCTTCATTTGTTAAGGTATCTTCATCAAACTCACAATCATTTTGAGGTGACATGTGCACCTTGCTTGTGCCTTCTTCAATGCTAGTTGACTGATTTTTCTCTTCAACTTGTTTATTTGTGGGATGCAATCCACAAACAGACACTTCTTCCTTCCTTGCACCTACAACCATGACATGTTCTGCTTCCTCTTTAATCATTTTCTTGATGTAGTTGACCATAGACAATATTCCAGGGTTATGAATCACCGCACAATTCAAAAAGGTATCAAATGAAACATCGTTCTTAAACTCATTTGTCATGTTCTAATATTCTTGACGAAGTATGGCAGCCTCATGTTCACATTGCTTCTTGAATTGGCATTCTTCAGAAGCCACAATCAAATCTGACTTCTCACGATTCCTGGACCTTAGAAAATGCAACATCTTCAGAACTTTAGAAAGCTAAACTGAACTCAAGTGAAAAATCTGTTTTCTTTGTAACTCATCTGTCAACTGACTCTGTCTTTTTCACAGGATGGCAGGATCTTGGCTCTGATACCACTGTAATGAGCCAACCCAATTTTTTTTTTTTTTTAAATTTTTGAATGGCAATTACAATGCAACACGCACCCGTTAAAGTTAGCTTCAAAACCCAACGATGCAGAAAATAACTCTAACCAAGAATGTGCCGAGGAGAGGCGAGCATATGGTTAGAGGATCTTGTGCATGCAGTACTGGAAGTAAACAATGTTGAAAGAACTCAATGCCAAGAATGTGCTTCCAAACCCAAGGTGGGCAAGGAGCTACCATATGGCAGAGGAACTGAAAGAGATGATGCAATGCTGAAAAGTAAACTCAACACCAAGCATGTGCACTTCAAACCCAAGGTGGGTAAGGCGCTACCATTTGGCGGAGATTCTATTGTAAATGATGCAATGCTGAAAGTAACTCAAACACCAAGAATGTGCACTCAAACCCGGAATGGATGAGGTGCTAACATATGGTGCTGAGGATCTAATGCAATACAATGAAGATTGGACAGTGGCCAGTCTCTTCCACTAAGAGTGGGAAATTACAATGAACTTTGCAAGATAAGAATAATGGCTAAACAGTACTACTGTAGCAGCCTTACATTATGAGTTTTGCCTGCGAGTATCACTCTATTTGAAATGCCTCAATGCTGCAATGAAGTACTATATCTCTCCTATCATCAAATGGCTCAATCCACACAAAACCCAACCCAAAAGACAAACTTCTACAATCTGATTTTGACAGACCAGCAACTGAAAATGCACAAACCAGCAACTACAAACCTCACTAAAATGCTCATAACTTCCTCAAAACTACTCCAAATGACGTGAGACCACGTGCGATGAACTCTTAGGAAGATAGCGATCAAGTTCTGACCAAGAAACAACTGCAACAACTCCTTAATGAATTTTCTAAACTTTTGCCAGGCAAGACAGCCTCCCAGAAAGGCGACTTGCAATATAAAATCCAAGACTCCACTAAAAATTATGAAAACTTGCAAATAGGGGCACCCTAGATAGTAGAAGAGATGTAGCAAATACCCAGAACCATAGAAAATTCGTACAATGACTTATGATCAAAAATCACTTTCAGCACTACAAAAACTAGCAACTGTAAACTGAAAATAAACATCAAAATCTCCAACTGTGAAGCTCAATTTGCACTCTCAGAATGAGAAGTAGTCTCTGAAACTCAGCTAGGCGCTATCTTTCAAGCACGAAACCAAGGTTGCAAGAACTAGGAGGTATGCATTCCTCGAAGCCAACTCTGAAATCATTTCAGCAGCATAAGATTATAATTTTTTCATGGATGCCAAACAAAGAGCCCATCACTCTTATTTATAGCTTTTCTGTCTCCAAATTCAAATCTTCTTTTCCCTCCAATTAGGGTGCCTAAATGAAATTCACTTTTCACCTTTTCTCCAAATTTCATTTGCATTTTATTTCCAACCCATATGAGGAAATATAATTTAATAAAATGCAAATATATCTCCAAAAGGCATCCAAGGTAGACTTAAGAGAAATATATTAATAAAAATCTCTTATGTCTCCTCAAAAAGGCACCCAAATGTAATAAGGTGAAAGACTTAAAAATTAACTTATTTCTCCACAATAAGGCGTCTAGAATAATAAAGTGAAATATCATATAAAATTGCCTTTTTAATTAAAATCACTTATCCCTCCAAGCCTTAGCAAAATTATTTCACTTAAAATGTTATTTTCATCAAATATCAAACTTGCCAAAATAATCACCTCAAATGTTGGAGACCAAACTGCCAAACTGCCCTGCCAGAAATAGCCATAATATCAAGTTGCTGAAACACTGCCAAAAATAGCACCAAGGGTGTTGGAGACCAAACTGCTCAAACTGACTTGCCAGATATAGCCACTGAACTGAATTGCAGAAACCTTACTAAAAATAGCACTGCTAAAAATAGAACTTACTAAAAATAGCATATTGCTAAAAATAGTAAGTTGTTCCAAACTCATTTTAACCACAATCCGAGCAACCGTCGTACTTACTAAAAATTGTAAGTCTGAAAAAGTCCTTTGTTGTAGTTGCATGTAACACCACTGCGAAGCTCTTTGAAAACCCAGAAGGAATCCAAAATCCAAACTGCAAAACTCCAACATGCAAGCCTCTCAAAAGCAGCCGAGAATGCAAGTCAATATTTAGTCATGCATGTTACCTCATTGCGAAGTTCTCCAAAAACCCAGAAATCTCCACTAGACATGCGTTAGAAACTTTCGTATGCAAGACCTCAAAACCTCCTTTGAAAGTGGAAACCCTAATTTCAACTTTTGACTGGCCTACGAGCTTCCGGAAATAGGCTATCAGACATGGAAGAGAGTATGGCTAAAATGGGGACATTACACCTTGGCCCATTTTAATGGGAGTGATAAGTGTACGGGAAGGTTGTGGATTCAAAAGCTTGATAATTACCTTTCACTGAGACCAATGCCTGAAGAAGATTCTATAAAGTTTGCAACCTTGCACTTGGAAGGAGTTGCCCATGAGTGGTGGTATCATGGTTTGGTCGCTCTTGGTCATAACCTCATTCAAACATATGAAGAGTTCACCAACATGCTGATTGAGAGGTTCGACACTAAGGATTCCTGAAGTGAAGTTTCATGAGCTTGCACAGCTGAAACAACATAGGTCATTGGATGCATACATGGTTAATTACCCTGGTCACATAATCAACACTGAAGGAGTGAGAGTTGATCCAGAGAAGATCAAGGCAATCTTGGATTGGCCACCTCCAGACAACTTGACACATTTGAAGAGGTTCTTTGGTCTTTGTGGCTTCTATAGAAGATTTGTGAAAGGCTACTCTCAGTTGGCTACTCCTCTTATTGATCTCACCAAAAAGGGGGCTTTTGTATTGTTAGAAAAGGCACAAGGTTTTTTTGATAAGTTCAAGAGGATTATGAGTTCATGCCCAGTTTTGACTATACCTGATTTTACCAAGCCATTTGAGTTGCAATGTGATGCATCAGGAGGAGTTGGGATTGTTTTGATGCAAGAAAAACATCATATTGTGTTTGAGAGTAGAAAACTAAGAGGTGTTGAGAGGACTTACTCCATCTATGACAAGAAAATGCTTGCAATCATGCATGCATTGGCCAAGTTTAGACAATACTTGGTGGGTAGCAAATTTGTTGTCAAAACTGATCACAATCGTCTCAAACACTTTATGCACCAGAAGGATTTGAATGAAAAGCAACAAAAATGGGTGAGTAAGCTTCAAGCTTACGATTTTGACATTGAGTATGTCAAAGGAAAAAACAATATAGTGGCGGATGCGCTATCTAGAAGGCCTCATTTGAACTCATTATGTGAGTTTACTGCTGATTGGAAGGAGTTGTTGCTTACTGATTATTCCAAAAATCAGTTTGCATCCAACATTATTGAAGGTACTTTTCATGATGAAAGGTACAAAATGGTTGATGGTTTGATACACTACAAAGGGAGAATCTTCTTGGTACCTGAATCTAAGTTCAAAATGAAGATTTCGCAAACATTTCATGACATTCCACGTGTTGGTCATCAAGGTTATTTCAAGTCCTGTAGGCAGATCCATGAAAGATTTTCATGGAAGGGGCTAAAAAATGATGTCTTGTGCTAGATTAAGGAGTGTCACACTTGCCAAAAGAACAAGAATGAGCATACTTTTACAGCTGGTTTGTTGTAGCCCCTACCTATTCCCAACCAAAAATGGGAAAGTATATCAAAGGACTTCATCATTGGGTTGCGAAAAGCTCAAGGAAAAGATTGTATCTATGTTGTGGTTGATAGATTAACCAAGTTTGCTCATTTCTTTGCAATTACTAGTTCATTTTCAGCAACTCAAGTTGCAGATTTGTTCCTTCATGAGGTGTTTAAATTGCATGGGTTGCCGAAAAACATTGTGAGTGATAGGGACAACAAGTTCCTTAGCACCTTTTGGCAAGAGGTTTTCAGATTGAGTGGTACAGTGCTCACTACAAGCACTAGTTATCACCCACAAATTGATGGAAAAACAGAGATTGTGAACAAGTGGTTGGAGGGTTATCTCAGAAACTATGTTTCAGAGCAGCAAAAGGTTTGGGTGAGATGGCTTCATTTAGGAGAGTATTGCTACAATTCATCCTTCCACGTGTGTATCAGAATGTCTCCATTCATGGCTCTTTATGGATATGAGGCCCCTAGCTTTGCTGATTTGATGTCTGGTGATAGCATAGCCCCTCAAGCGAGGGATATGTTGAAGCAAAGCCAAGACATTTTGAAGTCCTTGAAGAACAATCTTCATATTGCACAAAATCAGCAGAAGATGTATGCTGATCAACAACTTGTTAAACACACATTTGAGGTTGGTGACATGGTCTATCTTAGACTCCAACCGTACAGACAGTCTACTCTCAAAAAGAGTGGAGTAGATAAACTCAAGCCACGTTTCTATGGGCCATTCAGAGTCATCAGGGGAGTTTGTTTAGTTGCTTATGAGTTGGAGCTACCAGCGAGTAGCAAAGTTCACAATGTCTTCCATGTGTCTCACCTCAAGAATGTGGTTGGGAACAATGTTGTTGCTTCTTCTGTTTGCCTCCATTGGATGAGGGGGATCTTGGGGAGGGTGGACTATAATGTCCCCTTCGCAATAGTGATTAGTGCAGTTGGCCGTTAGCCTATCTCAGAGGCTTGTAGGCTAGTCAGAAGCATAAATTAGGGTTTCCTATTTTCTAAAAGGATGTTTTGGCAGTTTTGGAGGCTTGCATTTTGGAGTTTTGTAGTTAGGATTCTGGATTCCTTTTGGGTTTTCAGAGAGATACGCAATGGTGTGACATGCAATTGACTTACTATTTTTAGTAAGTTGCAACGGCTGCTCAGAATGTGGTTAAAATGCATTTGGACACGCTTACTAGTTTTCACAGTATGCTATTTATAGTAAGTGTTGTTTTTAGCAATGCTATTTTTGGTAGGGTTTCAATAGGCTAGTTTAGTGGCTATTTCAGGAAGTCAGTTTGAGCAGTTTGGTCTCCTGCACTCTTCGAGCTTATTTTTGGTAAATTCAGTATTTTGTGGTTGAATTAATATTTTAAGTGAAATATTTTTGCTAAGGCATGATGGACGCCTAGTTGGGAGAGAAGTATTTTTATTAAAGGCAATTTTTTATGGTATTTCACTTAATCAGTTTGGATGCCTAACTTGTGATTTATTTGCAATTTTAATAAAGTCTCCCCTCCTCCATTTTGGACGACATGTCTAGGTGGCTATTGGAGTTGAAATGAAATGTAAATTGCAAATTGTTGAAGGTGGATGTGAATTTGAGTTGGGCTCTCCTTTTGGAGGGAGTTGAATTTGAATTTGGGAGAGAAAAGGTTATAAATATGAGTGCTGGGCTTCATTCTTGGCATCCAATGAAAATTTCAACAAAGTGTTACCGAAATGGTTACTCGCTCGCTTCGAGGAATGCATACCTCCTAGCAAACTTAGTTTCTTGTTTGAAAGATAGCAACTAGCTAAGATAAAGACTGTTCTTTACACTGAAGAGTAGATGGAGTTTATTGAGATGAAGTTGTTTGAAGTTTTCTGAGGTTTTGGTGTGATTTTCTCAGTTTTCAGTTTGCTGGTTTATTATAGCTGTAGCACGTTTTTGCTCATTGCTGAATAGGTGAATTTTTGCTCATGGATTAGTCTACTTTGGGTGTCTCATTTTGCATAGTTATAGATTTTTTGGTGGTGTCTTTGATTTTATGTTCATGGTTGTCCCTCCTTGAAGGCTGTACCATGCCTGCAAGTACCTTGGAATGCGTGCATTAAAATAATGGATGGTGTTTGCTACTGTTTCATTGTCTAGACTTGGGCACCTACTTGCTTGGCTTCATTTTCACTTTGTTTCATGTCATTCGAAGGAGTCTACATCAAGTTTTGAGCATTTTGGTGTGTTCTAGGCTTGCTGGTTTGAGTTTTCTGTATGTTGGTTTTTCATATCAGATTGTTAGAAGTTCTTATTTTGGCTTTTTTTCGATATTTGAGAAGCTTGAGAAGTTTACAAAATCATCTAAAATCATTTGTAGTGGATTGGACAGCTTTATCTCTTTGTAACTTGCAAATTATACTCATTGTAAGGTTGAAATCAGTAGTACTGATTCAGTCATTTAATATTTCTATACTTTATCTTGTAATTCCCACTTTTAGTGGAAGGGACACGCCTCTCCATCCATTTACTTTCAGCATTTACATTTCTATACTACTTGCTGAACGAGCGAAAGGGGTTGGCAAGCCGCCCATAGTTTACTTTCAACACTTTGTAATTCTTCATCATGCTGATTGGCTAAGCTGTCAAAATAGGCCCACTGAATAAGTGGTGGAGTTGCATATGCATTGTACTTTCCAACAATTTTTCAGTTTATATGCTAATGATCCCTTTTCTACCATATGCTCTCACCTTGGCCATAGTGGGATTTGGGCTGATTAGAAAGTGAAAGGGTTTCTTTCAGCTGGTTATTTGGTTTTGCTAACCCTAAAGGGTGAAGTGGTGTGGCAAAGAAATTGAAAAAATTGTTCGGGGATATTTCAGAGAACCTAATTATCTAGAATATAATAATGATTGTATAACGTAATTATGAGTTAAGGTAGCCACAAGTTGACTACTCATAGCTACATATGCACTATTAGATTAAGGGCATAGTAGATAAGGCATACACCGCACCTTTATAATATGCATGCACAATAGCTCAGCTTTATTTTTTCGTTTTCTCTTTCAAATAACTGAAGTAAAGAAACTTGGGAAAGGATCAATTAGAGATTGATAGGAAAGCATTAAGCTCACTTACTTGAGTTGGCTAGAGCAAGCATTTCTATTGAAAAACTTGAATCTTTTTTCCCATTTGTCTTAACTTTCCACCCTGTCATTTCAATCCCACTCTACCTACTTGCCCTACCTATTCTTACCAAGGGTAGGTGAAAATACAAATCTAGTTAGTATCAACTTTGTTCATAAAAAAAATCTGAAGTAAGCGAATTGTCCAACGTGAAGGTGTGTGCCTCTGTTACCGGGTTCTTCTATTTTGCCTAGAGAACCCGCTCTGGGAACGTTTGGGTTCTGGTTCTTGCTGGGGCATGTTTGGGAGTGCCCTGCGAATGCCTGGGCAGCCCTGGGTTCCCTATGGGTCCATTCCAAGTGTAATGTCCCCTTTCTAGTCACCACCAGGAGATCGTTTATTTTTTAGCCTTTATTTATTCTTGGGGCTAAAATGGAGAAATGAGGGAATAAAATATTAGATTAATTATTTATAAAGTTATCTCAAAATTATAATATCATAAGGTTACTTTATATTTTATTAATTTAATATTAAGTGACTAAACAAAATAATAAATTATAGTCACTTAAGTGAATAAAATAATATTTTATTTTAGAAGCTTCTTGGAGACTTGTTGAGAATTCTTTGTAAGGAGCTTTTGTCTTTGCATTTGGGCATCTTGGTTGTTGACATCTTTTCTACTACATTGGTGAGCTTGAATGCTTAGCAATTTGCCTGAGGGTTTGAA
>VDFB02042601.1:0-25064 GCA_007258455.2 Sequoia sempervirens
CATATAATGATGTAATTCCTTGAAAAAGAGGCTGGTTGTTCAGTTTTTGGGAAGAAGAATTCTCTTTTGTAATGTTGATCACAATTTTCATTGATTTTTCTAAACTTTCTTTTCTTGACACGGGACCGTATAGGTTTTTCATGACTTGAGGCTGTGGGTGCTTACTTATATATGTTTTTATTTTCCTTTAAATCTATTTTGGTTGCTTAATTCCATTGTTTGTGTGTGGAGAGTAGCATGTTGTAGAGATTGCTTTGTTTTCAGGAATAAGGGTTTGAGAGCCTCCTAGAGATGAGATCCTCCATCCACCTACTGTAACTCCTCTGTGACTTAGTGGATGGACTCTATTTGGTGTTTTTGATGTGTTCACAAGGATAGGAGCATAGGGACTGAGTTCTTGAAGTGTGTGGTAAGTTTGAGGGGAAGTGTTTGTATGGTTTATATGGAATTTGGGTTAGCAAACCTATGAAAGGTGAATGTAACATTTCCTTGTGGTGCCTAGTGAACTTTGAAGCTTGAGGGGACCAAAATAAACATGTTTGAGCAGTTGGTGTGGTTTGGAAAGGTTGGGAGTATGTACTTTCAATAGGGGTGTCTCAAAACCCTAGGTCCCTGGGCTATAGGGAGGGTTTGTGAGTTGGGGAAGAAAATAAGCCCTTGGGGTCCTAATAACTGGATAATACTAAGTTTGACCTTCCCTAAGACTATTTTAGGCTATTTAAGTTTGGTGGTAAATTTGTAGAGGGGTTCCTTTGAAAAAAGGGCTAATTGGGGCCTCAAAATAGTGAAGAAAGCCATTTTGAAAGAAAGGTTCTAAAGGAGTCTAATGCACTCTTTTGATATGTTATGAGTCTCAAAAATGGGTATTTGAATCACCCTTGAGTTGGCTAAGTCCTATGGAAAGTTCCTGAGTTAAGGTCTGAAAACTGGGTTCCCAGTACTACTAGAGTTGAAGGGTGCAATTTGGGAATTTGTGTTTTATTTAGTTTGTTGAACTTGGAGGATTAGTTGAATTGCTTTATATGGTCATCCCTAATCTTGTTGGATTCCTCTGAAAAGAAATTGTCAATTAGATTAAGATTGAGTCTCACAAAGTGCATCAAATGGTAACTAGTTGCATGAAGAATTGACTGAAGATTCAACTGATATTGACAATTAGTTAACTAAATTCATTGAGTCACAGACTCAGAGTGAGTGGGAGTAAAGTGAATTGATTGATCAAAGAGCTATAATTGATTATCTAGTCGATTGGTAGAGAGTGTTAATTAAGTTTGAGGGAATTATGCATGAGAGGATAATTAATTAAATAGTTAATTAATTATTAGAGGGACGTGCAAGTGATAATTAATAAATAAATATTTATTAATGGATAATGTTGAGATGAAATAGGGGAATTAAATAATTAATTTAATCATTTAATCTAGAAGTATGAAAATGGTCAATTAAATAATTAATAACAATTATTTAATTTAAGAAGGGTGTTTGAATTTTAGTTAAACAACTAATGGTAACCATTTAATTAAAGTAGAAGAATAAGTGTAATTAGTGACACAATTTTAAATAAATAAGATTTATTTAATTAATCAAGAAGATTATTGATAATTAAGACATAATCAAATACATAGGATTTATTTAATTAATCAGAAAAGGTGAATTAGAATGAATTAATTAAATAATATAAAGTCACTTAATTAATAGTAGAATATGATATTTGATAATAATTAAATAATAAGGTATTATTTAATCATTAAGAAAAAAGAGTGAAAATTAGTACAAGAGTGTTACTCATAAACTAGGACAATTTCAGATATCTACATTTACATTCAATAATCAAACATTAGCTATAAATATAATCATGAAATATCAAAAATATATAAATCCAATTTCCATTAGCAACCAAACTCTAGGTTTTCATTTGAGATCTTCAATTTATTTTTTTATAAGAAACTTAAGAAAACCCCTTATCTTATTGAGGACAACTTAATTTTTTCCTTTGACCTATGAATTATGGTTGTCACTATAATTATGATACTAAAAATTAACCGTATTTCCACTTTTTTATTCCAAAAGTTATCATAAATAGTGTGTTTATATTATAAAAATTAAAAATTAAAAATATTGATGGTAGAAGGCTTCTTATGCTCCCTTAAAACATGTGGGTGTCAAACAATCATCTTGCCATGGTAAAAGGCCTTTTACAACTAGTTGTAAAATGATAAAGTAGTCCTAAATAATATAATTATAAAATTTAATGTTTTTCTTTCTTTAAAATCCTCCTTATCTATACAATCACATGTGTGGGCCCCATATCAATGCATGGTAGCATTTAGTTTCCTTTTGTAGCCTTTGTACGGCTTCTCCTTCTTAAAGCTAATAAATAAAAAAAATTAAACACCTTTTCCCTCCCTTCTCAATTTGAATTTTGGCACCAAAATCACTTGAATTTTTTTAAAGCATTTTAAAACTTGATTCAATGGATTTAAGACTGACTTTAATATTTTTATGATTAATAAATATTTTTGGAACAAATTTAAGGATCATTATGATGATTAAATGGCTTGACAACCCACTAAAAGTACTCAAGCCCAAATTAATCATGAGACATCTTTAAATGGAAGATAAATCACATCTTAAAACACACATAATTAGTTTAAAAGGAATACAATAACATGGTGTAAGAAATTAAACCTCCATGCACATATTTGGGCTAGTAATCATCAAGCCAAGTAAATGAATGGTATAAAATTGAATGATTTATTATGATGTCCTAAGACTAAATAGATGATAAAATAACTATCAAAATCCTCTTTGTAAGCTAAGAGACCAATTGAAACAATGAGGTGCATATCAAAACAAGACCCCTTAAGAGAATAGCATGCCATGAGCTATCAAGTCGATAGCCAAACTGTAAAGATGGCTCAAATAATATATACCATAATATATGAAGGCATCCAAACATGCAATTCAACTAGGACCTATGAAGATAAAATCACATAAGTACCAACTAGGTCCCATGTCATCTCGTCAAATAAAAAATGAAAGGGATTGGAAACTCACTCAAAAGTTTAAAGTCAAAAGGGGATCCCAACTTTTCTAGGGGAAAAATGGGGCATGTGTGCAATGCACAAAAAGGTAAGACATTTTCATGGTTTGGCATTTATATAAAAAAATTCATTAGAAATTTTAGTGTTATGTGTGCATCATTGACTAAGAAAATTATAAGATATAGGGATTCAACTGGAAATAAGGAGAAAATAGAAGTTTTGAGTTAGTGAAGAAAGTGATAGAATAGCTAGTGTTAGATTTGTCAAATTTAAAAAAAAAAAAACAAGTTGATTGTGATGCAAGTGGAAATGCAATAGGAGAAGGGTTTAGCTAAGAAGGAAGACTAGTATAATATTTTAGTGATAAATTAAATGATGCAAGGGACAGTATTAATTCCATGATTTGGAATTTTATGGTTATAATTATAGAATTGAATAAATTGATATATTACTTATTTCTAATAGAGTTTTTGTTCTAGATTGATCATCAATAATTTTAGTATTTGAATAGCTAAAGTAAGTTAAAAAAAGATGTGTGAGATGGGTTGAATTTATGCAAATTTTAACTTTTATTTTGAAGTAGAGGAGTGGAAAATAAAATAAGGTTGTTAATATACTAGCATATCTATCCTATTACATATATATAGAAAACGTCGAGAGATATCAATTGTAGGGTTCTATAATGAGAGTAATATTTTTTATTTGTGTTTTTGTTATAATAGTTTCTTTAGTTGCATCATATACAATAAGAGGGTCATCATGTCATCATCATTCATATACATCATTCATTTTGAATTTTGCAGTATGATAATGTTGAAGTATTACAGTTGACATAAATCATTTTTGAGAGTATCATATATTTTTTGATGTGGGACAAAAGCAACGTCCTTGGCATTTAGTACAATGTATAAGTGACTTCAGAATGAATTTTGTGTGATTATGTGCATGTGCTATATTCTAAATTCTGGAGCCTTTGTTCTTTTGCTTTTTTGTTTGATATTTTCTTTTTTGTCCTTAATTTTTCATATATGTTGTATGTGAATGGGGGCTTTATCCTTAGGCCATTTAAAGAGCCAACATGGGACATTTCCACAAATTTTAACCCTAGTCTTTATTTTGAGCCTATATCGATTGTGGCTTTTTGCAAAGTCAAGCCTTGTGATTTGTGTATTGTTAGAGCCCAAGCCAATCACAATGGTATTTGCAGGGCTTTGTTTGTCTGAATTGGTGTGATTGGAACATCGAAGGATGTTGTTTATCAAATGGATTTCCTCTATAGCTATAAAATTGAACCAATACATAAGTTGGCAGTTCTAGAGGGGTTGTTCCTAGGAAATATACAATTTCTTGGACAGTACCCAAAGCTCCATTAACAAGGCCTACTTCTATCCACAAGTTTGATGTTAACATAACTTTTTCTTTTTTGCATTGACACTTCCATTTTTAATTTTTATGCTTCGTGCAATTGGATTTTTCAAGAAGTATAATTTCCTTTGATTGTGGGCATGGGGATTTTCATTTGTGGAAAACAAATGAACATTATTTTCAAATTCTTCATTTATTTCTCAATCTAATTTTTTAGTAGATCATGTCATTAGTAACTTCTAGTCTTCAACTATAGGGTTTGCATCCCTTATATTTGTTAAAAGCTTACGAAAGAATTGTTGATTGGTAGACCCATGTTTAAATCCCTTATCTAAAGTAATTATAATTTTGAATTCTTTCCATAGGATCTTTGCTCATTTGTTGCTTGCATAGGGTGGTCTATCATTAACAAGAGGTAATTGTCCTAGATCTCCAACCAAGATCATTGATGTTCCTATAAGTAGTGAATAAGTGTTAAATTGAAATATTTAATCTATTTGAGCAATTGTGCTACACATATTCAATTTTCTAATGAACATCATACTATATGTTCCATAGTTGTGTGAGATTTATACTTGTAAAAGTTCAATTTACATTTTGGGGGAAGGCTTGGCAAAGTCAAGAATCGATGTTTTTGAACAACTTTGCACCAATGAAACTCATTTCATCATTCAATAATGTATCTAATATGTGATAATTCTTCTTGGAAACATGTTAATCTAGTTCCTTCCAATTGCTTGAAATCATTGAGTGGTATTTAATTTTGACTGAATAGTTGATGCTCCTATATTGTATGCAACAACTCTTGTTGGTGCAAGTAGTAGTGGAGATTTATTTGCTAATGAAGCATCTTGAAGGATTTTGGATATGACATGTATCACATATGACTTTCTTGTTCCTAGTGTGCCTTGAATTATCATGATCAGAGGAGATTCATGTTTTTTTCTTTTGTAGTGTGAAATTATCATGTTTACTATTTTCACTTGTTTTTTGTTGATATTTTCATATCTAGTTGATTGTTGTATACCATTTTGCATAAGAATTCTATTGCTTTTCATGGTGGTTATGAAATTGATTGCTTCATTTGTGTACTATTCACCATGAAAATCATTAGACTAGTTGGCCTACTTTTCAAATTCTCTCCTTCTTAACATGTCTATTTATGAGATTTGTAGAGTTTCACCTTGATGAAGCCTAGATAGAATTTCCCATTCATTCTTGATTGCAAAATTTGTGGCTTGTTCATTGTTATCACTTTGAGATTCTATATTATCTTCAGCTATGTCACTTTCTATTCTACATTCAACATGCCATTGATTATACTAGAAGTTTAGCCAACATGCAATTATTGCATCATTGTTATGACCAATTTCCCTTTGTATATCATGAAATGGTTTGTATAGTAGCAATTCTGAAAAACAATAACAAAACCATCTTTCTGAGTCACGTGGAGGAATCAATAGGAATTTTGGGAATACTCTAAAAATAGTTTTTATTTTCCTTGCATTCCATTTTTTTTCTATTTTGTGATTGGGATTATATATCCACGATCTTTCCACTTCAATAAGAGGGATTGATTCCATAGAGTAAGGCCTATTTCTGTATGCATCAATGAAAGAGATTGTTTCATTTTCATTGTTAGTTTCTGATTGCAATTCGACACATTTGAAAACTTTAGTTGATACATTTGGAGTGATAAATCATCTACTGCTTTGAACAAGTGGAAGTGAAAATAATAGATGACCTATTTCTTGAGCTCCAACATTTCTTTCTATTAAGTGTTTCTATAAGTATTTTTCTATAAACTTTTGTAGCCGAATCATCTGGATTTTCTATTTATGCTAAACGTATTAATATTTCTTGGTATGTTTCAAAGCTTTTTTCTAACTTCATTGTATATTTAGAAATATATTTTATGACTACATGTTTTGATAGGACAAGTTTCCAATCTACATTTTCTCTCCATAATTGTAGTATGTACCAATTATGCGAATTGAGGTGATCATCATTTCTAGTAGGCTCAAACTTTTTTCACCAGTTTTTGTATCTTGATATAATGTTTCTCCTTGCAATTTTAGAGGCTACAGAGCTTTGTACCTATAAATGAAATCTAATTTGACCATGTTAATGCAAATAATGGATTATAGAAGTTGTTTGATGTTCATTCTTTTGTCATGTGTGGCAAGATGTGTGTACTTGTAAATCATTTTCCCTCTTTGTTTTCGTAGACATACACCTTATCTACACATTGTGTGTCTTTGGACTATGTTAGCTAGCTCATCATAGTCCTGGTGGACATTTGTCTCTTGTAATTTCCTTGTTTCTTTAATACATGGATTGATATAAGATATGTGGTATGCTTATATTTTTAATTTTGATCAATTTATATGATGTACAAGTTGTAGAGCGATAAGATAGGTAATTGTAGTATTGGAAATGGCAAGTGGGACTTGTTGATGTTGACTTAATGTTTCATGCATAGGGTTCCATGCATGCACAATTGAGTTGAAATAGTTTTGTGCAACAAGTTGTTCTTTTTCATTTGACCAATCAATAGTATCCATGTTTAGTACTCCATTGACCCATAGAAATCCATGGATGTGTGTCGATCCTCTATGTTTCCACTCATATCTATACCAATAGTATTGAACATTCATTCCTTTTTGAAGGATTTCTTGTCTAAATTAAGAGTGTCATAAGTGCATGTATTTTTCACCTATATGAGGGTAGTCAATCACATTTTGTTTTCACCACAAATGTGCTTCTCTTGGTGTTATTGGTGATTTCCATGGAATGAGTGCATGTAAGTCTAGCCAATATAAATCTGTTGCACTTAACGTAAAAAAAATGGTGGGTGTACCAATTTGATGTAATATGTGACACATTCGAGATTAGAGGGTCTTGTCAGGCTATCCAATCATGCAGCCAACTCATACCACACACAGAGATATTGACACAACACAAGTTAGCAACTCTCTTTTATTCATTTGGAACAAATTATAGGATTATATTTAGAAATTCATAGCTACATTCCTGAGATGGTTTGTTTCAGCTTTTGCCTCTCTTTGCAGGCTACCTTGCCTTGCTCTCTTCTTCAAGCTTTCTCATGTCAACAACTGAGATGGTTCTTCAACTTTTCCTACTCTCGTTATGGTTATCTCTCACCTCTTACCAACCTTCTACCAACTTTCCTCTTCTCACTATCTCTTTATACTATATTCTTCCTCCATGTCATCCTAGTCGTTCTTCACTCCCATGTCATAGTATCACCATGCAATTACCTTGCTATTAGTAGCTTCCAATCATTGACCAATGAACAGGTATTCCACAACAAGAATGTGGAATGGAATCAACTGTTAGAGTAATAGTTGTTTTACTTAATTAATTTAATCATATTGGTTAATTAATTAAGTCACTTATCACTTTAGTTACTTAAGTTGAACTTAGGCATTAATAATTAATTATTAAGTGTGCACACTAGGGTTTCCTTTTAGGGTTTCTTGATCTCCTTTCATAAGGATTGATCTCATTGTAATTATCAATGGGAATATACTGTAGCTTTCATATCTTCTTGAAAGTTTTCTCTCTCTATAGCTTTTTCTTGTTGAAGATAATTGCACATATTGTTTTGCAGATCTCTTGTGGAAGGTGTATTTGTTTGTGTTTGATCCTGTGGCTCATTGGTTTTGTGCTTGTTTCACCTTAGTTTGCATAATAAAGACATTTAATAATTATATTAATTATTAAATGTGTTTTCCTTTTAGGGTTTTTTAACCTATATGTGGTTGAAAACTCTTCTTTTGTAATTAATTCTCTTTTACAGATTGTTGAATACAGAGCTCCATCTTTTTGAGCAATTTTACTGTGTTCTTGTTGCTTCTCTTTGCTTCTCCCTGTAATAGGTTTTCTCAGCTTGCAGAGATCACTGGGCTCCTATGGCATTGTAGTTTCTCAACTCCTACATGGTATCCCGGCGTGGATTAAGTAGTGCCTTCGATTTATAAGGCTTTTCTTCTTCAGCGAAGGGTTGCGGCTTGGATCTGAATCTCTTTGCTTATTTTGCAAAATTTGGAGGTGGGCATCTTTTGAAGTATTTTTGGCATGAATTAGACCCCTCCATTGATTCCAGAGCTGCCAGAATAGTCAAGATCGACCTTTGTTTTGTCAAATTTGGCTTCCGTTTGTCAGATCTGTAAGGGTTTGAAGAAAAGGTTTTTTTGTCAGATCCAAGGGGTGCTTGAATTTTCGGATCATTTTTTTTTCAGCTAAGCGGACCTCGCCATTGCATTGAATGACCAAAACCTATAGTCATTTGTAAACATGCCTATATTTGATCCAATTGATTTCTGAAGCAAAATTTTTTTGCCCGTACGGCCCTGTTTGCCGTCTGCACGCGGATCGAGGTATTACAAAAAAAATCGTCAAAAAATATAATTTTCTCCGTGTGATTTTTTTTGAAAAAAATTCATTAAAAAATTATATATTAAAAATCTTTTTTTAAAGCTGGGTGGATTTTTTAAAAAAACAAATTTTGAAAAACAAAACTTTTTTTAAGTTTTGAAAGCCTTTTCAAAGGCGGCCCAGCAGTGCTAGCGAGGTCGTCAGGCGACTCGCGTGGAAATTAAATGCCTAGTAGGTCTGCTTGTGAGTACCACATCTTCAAGAGGAGCCCGTGGAGGTGGAGCCCGATGCCCACCCTCCATAGTTGTTTTAAAATTTATCGAAAATTATATGCAATTTTTTTATTAATTTTTACAAAATAACATTTGTAAAAATTTTTTATTTGTTTTTTTTTTAAAAAAAACAATCTTTTAACTCAATAAGCTGTATTTTGCTTTTTTATGCAAAATAATGCATGTAATTGGAGAAATTTTTCCTTCACACTAAATCTGGTGGACCTCCAGATCTGGAGGTGTTTTTCCTAAATTTGGCGGAGTTTTCTTTTTTGCCCACTCAGCCCCTCTCCGTTGGGCTTTTCAAATTTGCACTCAATATTCCAGAGGCCATATCTCGGCCATACGGTGGGCTTTTTCAGTACATTTTTTTTTTTTGAAATGGGGTGGAATTTCATGCTCTTTGCAGTGGTGCAAGTATTCTCTAGTTTTGAATTTTGGTTTTTTCCAGAATTCTATTTTCTCAGTGCTGTTGCTGTTCAGTTCTCATTTTGGAGACTTTGACGGGCCATATCTTCTGCATCCAGAAACATTTTTGGGTGCTATTTTTTTTGAAACTGCATGTTTTTTCATGTACTTCACCATGGTGCTACCAGTTTCCTCTTTTTCTATAAGAGAATTGTATTTTCAGCATGTTGTCCTATTTGGACATTGTAGACATTATGGGCTCACATTGCATGTATTTCTCTTTTGTAAACGCACTATGATAAAGTGTCTCAGCATTGTATGTGTAGTATTGGGTTTCTTGCACATCACTTTGTGCCTTATTGTACTCGCACTATGATATAAAGTGCCATGGGGGTTGATGTTTGCCCTTGTTTGCCTTCATACCTTTCTCATGCATATGTGAATTTTGGTTTCACATCCTTTCTATCAGCTTGTACTTTCATGTTTGCACCTTCAGATGCTCTTGGTTCCTCTTCATGCACTACTTTCTGGCATTCAATTTCAGTGTACCTGTCATGCCTCTCCCTTTTCAGGATTATGGGGGGGGGTTTCTACTGTTGGTGTTAATGCTTCCTTGGTTTCGATGGAGTGAGCTATGTATACAGTATTTGTTCCTATGTACTAGGCGGATGCACGGCTGGTTACCCATTCATTTCGGTGAGATGGATCACTTACCATATGGACACTCTTACATTCCTATTTTTTGGAGGCGACCTTCCACTTTTTCATGATCAGTTCTTCAGAATTTTGGTACCTTTACTGTCTGTATCTTCGAGTTCCAGGTGTTTTCCTTTGTTTTCCATCTGATTCGAGTAGTGTCGTTGGGGGCACTCATGCAGATTGTTGTCTTCTTGATCCTGATCATCCTATCTTCAGAGGAGGTTCTTCGGCACTGTAGTAGTCATCTTTTGACAGAGTTTGCAGCTTCTTCATGCTTCTGTGATGTTCTACATGTTCTTCTTTTTCTGGACATTTCCTTGATTTGGAGGCTTTTCAGTCCTTCAATCACCTTTGATCTCTTTTTGGAGTAGATTTTTGTTCCCACGAGGTTTTCTCTATTTCTCCATTTTATAGAGATCTTTTGTTTGTACATGGGTACCTTTCTTGGCCTTGTTTGTCGGGACCCATCTTTGCTTTCATGCATCTTTTTCTTAGTGTTTTAGCTACTTCCTAAGTTCATCTTAAGGGGGGGTGTTAGAGTAATAAGTTGTTTTACTTAATTAATTTAATCATATTGGTTAATTAATTAAGTCACTTATCACTTTAGTTACTTAAGCTAAACTTGGGCACATTAATAATTAATTATTTATTAATTATTAAGTGTGCACACTAGGGTTTCCCTTTAGGATTTTCTTTAGGGTTTGTTGATCTCCTTTGATAAGGATTGATCTCATTGTAATTATTAACGGGAGAATATCCGTAGCTTTCATATCTTCTTGAATGTTTTCTCTCTTCTGTAGCTTTTTCTTGTTGAAGTTAATTGCATACATTTGTTTGCATATCTCTTGCATAGAAGGTGTATTTGTTTGTGTTTGATCCTGTGGCTCGTGGTTTTGTGCTTGTTTCTGAATTCCAACACAAATCTCACCTTCGCAAGTGTTGTGACCGCATTTGTCATCCACCACCATTGACCATTCATCTCAACCGTTCATCTCAAGCTATCCATATCTTTCATCTCATCATCCTATTGGAGAGCCCTAAAATCATCTTTTACTGATACACTTGCTTCTCACTAATATTCACCACATTACAGGTTGTCTTTCCTCACTATGTCATAGGTTCCAAGAGTTTTGTAACCATGTTGTGGGGTTGTGGAGTTTCCTAACTCCTCAATATTAATCTCTTTTGGTGATTGTCATCCTCATCACTATTTGTAATTTGTAACAAGGATTTGAATTATCGATCATCTTATCACCATTTTCCAACCATTCATATATGTCATTATGTTCCATCTTTTTCACTTCCTTGTCAGTCCCACCATATTCCTTCCATCGCACGTTGCTAAATCGCCAAAAACACAAACTCCAAAACCTATATCGGAGGTTGTGAAGTTCCAAAACCCAATGACCCATCAACATCATATCTATCGGGCCATTGAACAGACTCCAACTTGACTCCTTCCAAAACACTAGTGTCTTGCGGATGATATGGCCACCTCACACTAATCGCCCTGTCGTTGGGACAAAGACTAATATCCTACCGATACTACACACTCACGTCAATGAACCCATTACACCCTGTAACCATCGGGTCATCACTAGGACATGGAACATGCTCCTATTGATGAAACACCATCACATCGATGAACTTCAATCCTTTGACACCATCATTCTATCATTGGAATAGGTAGAAATCTCTTGTCGATAAGCCAAATTCCTGCCAACGAAGGAGTAACACTAACCAAGGGGAGGTGGAGTGCGATGCTCCTACATCAAACTCCCTAAGTGACTAAAATCATGTTCTCCTACACATGGTGTCTATTATTCCATTCTTCAGTTTTCATTTCTTTTTCCTCACTTTCTAGTTGTTCAGCCTCCTCAACTGTTGCCTGAGTTTTGCTATCTACACTTGTTGGCTTTTCTCTTTCTGTATATACCTTCTCCTCAGATTTCTTTGTAAAATTTAGATCTCCACCATTATTCCTTACAGTCTTCCACTTTTGTGGTAATTAACCCACCACAATCCATCCTCCTCTGAAAACACTCCTTTCATTGTTCATTCACCGCTAAATCCATAAACTTCTCAAGAACAAAAATGAGAATTTCCAACAACCAAATGTCTTCACCGGAAGCTTTTTCTTCAACCTCTCTTCTTGTCATACCAACAGACATACTAATAGGCTGGCTTTTCTTAGGCTACACCTCAACCCTAAACATTTTGGTACTTTCAACTTTCTCAAACTCAAATGAATGCACCTTTTTGCATTCTTCATAATCACAATAATCAAAATTTACCTCTATTGCCACTGGTATTTCTTTTGCAAGACTTAAAACTTCATTTTTCTCATAATCTGCTGCAACTCCTTCCTCAACACATTTTCAAATCATCAATATGTCCTCCAAAGGACTCTCTATTTCTACAAAAAAAATTATTCACCACTTACTGTGCAACTTCAACAAGACATGTCGGCTAAATTTACAATCTCTTTCGCTATGCCTCAAAAAGACATAACTCCACTGCAAGCTTCTCTCTTGCTTTTCCTTTCTTATCCTCTTGTATGAGGATTTCTTCTTCAATGCCATAGATGTGACATCCTCTTGCAATCTCTCTATTCTTGGCAAACACAACATTACAAAAAGGATTATAAAACTCATGAGCCTTGAAAGACTCCTCATCACCATCTTCTCCTAGTGCAACAAATTTCTTCTACTTCATCAACTTTTCACCTTTAGCATCCAAATAACTTTGGATTATTCTCATCTCTTCTCTCCATAACTTTTCATCCTTTTCTTCCTCAATCCCATCATCAAACTTGGGACCATTTGTGTTCACTATTTCAGCTTGCAAACACCCTTCTTCCATTTCACACAAATCACTTCATTCACATGCCACTGCTACCTCATTTAAATTCACATCTTCTCCACTTGTGTGGGCTTCCCCAACATTTTCTTCCTTCCACTCCCTTTCCATCAAAGGGCTACAAATATTTTCAACCATTGCAACCTCGGTTGCAATCTCTTCTCTTTCTTCATTCTTCATTCCCAAGATTTCCTCAAGGGAATCTAATTTTACTTCAATCTCTTTCAGCTCTACAATCAACTGCTTTCCTCTCACCTTTTCCCAATACTCTTCCCAAAATGGGAATATCACTAGTCTCCTCATGACCCACCTTGTCCTCTTATTTTAAGACATCTTCAAGAACTCGTAAGTCCTTTTGTAGTTACAAGTCCTCCTTGCAACAATTTCTCCCTCTCTATTAGGGTATCGACCCTCTGCAATCACAAGTCCTTCCTGCAAAAAATCTCTTTAGGATTCAAGCCCTCTACAATTGTAAGTCTCTTCTCACTAAAAATAATCTCTTCTAGAACTCAAATCCTCTATAGTTATAGGTACTCCTTGTCACAATATCCCACTCATGCAACTATCATCTACCCAACAAAGATTCTAGAGGATGCTTCCTCTACCCACCTTCTCTTAGTGGAGGAACTCTACACCTTCTACCTAGCTTTATCTCTATTGGGGGATAGTAGTTATAAACCATCTTTCATGGATGCAACAAAAATTCCTTTCTACAACTCTTCTCAGCTCATCACCTGTAGATATTCTAACTTCAACCCACACTCATAGGCCCTACTGCAACTACCTCACATTCAGTGCTCTATTATAGACTTAGGATAACCTGTCTGATACCAATTGACATAGTCAAGATGAGAGAGCCTTGTCAAGCTATCCAATCATGCAACCAAATAAGACCACACACACATAGATTGACACAACACAAGTCAACAACTCTCTTTTATTCATTTGGAACATATTATAGGATTACATTAAAAAATTCACAGATACATTCTTGAGATAGTTTGTTTTAGCTTTCACCTCTCTTTGTAGGCTACCTTGCCTCGCTCTCTTCTTTGAGCTTTATCCTGTTAACTGTAAAGATGGTTCTTCAACTTTTCCTACTCTCGTTATGGTTAGCTCTCCCCTCTTACCAAACTTCTACCAACCTGCCTCTTCTCACTATCTCTTTATACTATATTCTTCCTCCATGTCAGCCTAGTCATTCTTCACTCCCATGTCGTAGTATCACCATGCAGTTACCTTGCTATCAGTAGCCTCCAATCATCAACCAATGAATAGGTATTCCACAACAATGATGTGGAATGGCATTGAATATCGCTTTGCCAAGTGTTGTGACTACATTCGTCATCCACCACCGTTGACCATTCATCTCAACCATTCATCTCAAGCTATCCATATCTTTCATCTCATCATCCTATCGAAGAGACTTGAAATCATCTTCCATGGATACACTTGCTTCTTGTCGATGTTCACCACATTATTGCTTGTCTTTCCTCGCTATGTCGTGGGTTCCAAGAGTTTTGTAACCATGTTGCAGGGTTGTGGAGTTTCCTAACTCCTCAATATTAATCTCTCCCATTGATCGCCATCCTTGTCACTATTTGTAATTTGCAACAAGGATATGAATTATTGATCATCTTATCACCATTTTCCAACCATTCATATACATTATTACGTTCCATCTTCATCACTCCCTTGTTAGTCCCACCATATGCCTTCCATCGCACGTCACTAAATCACCAAAAACACGAACTCTAGAACCTTTGTTAGAGGTTGTGAAGTTCCAAAAACCAGTGACCCACCGACATCATAGCCATCGAGCCATTAAAGGGAATCCAACTTGACTCCTACTGAAACATTAGTGTCCCACTGATGATATGACCACCTCACACCAATTGCCCCATCACTAGGACAAAGATTGATGTCCAACCGATACTACATTCTCACACTGATGAACCCGTTGCACTCTGTCACCATTTGGTCATTGCTAGGACATGGAACATGGTCCTATTGATGAGACCCCATCACATTGATAACCTTCAATCTTCCAACACCATCATTTTGTTGCTAGAATGGGTAGAAACCTCCTGCCAATAAGCCAAAGTCATGTCAATGAGGGAGCAACACTGACCAAGGGGAGGTGGAGCGTGATGCTCCTACATCAACATGTCTATTAATTCTACCCTACATTTTGTCCAATATGACCTTATACCTTTGAGCGATGTTCCAAAGTGTATTATTCTATCTGCAAGTTGTGATTATGGCATATTTTTTAGATTTTCATGAAGTTCATTGATTCTAATAGGCATATCATGAAGATTTCTTTTCATGAAAACTACAACTGATGTTTGGGCATGATGTCTCATTATCATATTTTCCATATAATATCAAAACATTGGGTGTTTACCAAATTTATTGTCTTTGTAATGGCATAGATGTTTGACATATTCATGTATAGGTCTACTTTTCTGATGTGTGCTTCTAACCATTTACATATTCTAGTTGTGAACAATGTTGGAAATGACATATCTAATAATCCCATTGTAGCATATTCGTTTAGTGGAAATTCACCAATTGTTGGCCAGTCCATTAATGCCATAGGATTTGTATTTGATGTAGGAGCATCTAGTGGTGTAAGGGAAATCTTGCATCACCCAAAAATATGTTTTCCTTTATGTTTCATTTTTTGTTAGATTTTTGTAGATGTTTTGCATTTCTAGATACCCTTTTTGTTGAATAAGAGTTTCCAACTTTCAGAATTGCATTTCTACTTTTTATGCTCAATTTCTATTTTTAGAAATTTTAAATTTGAAGGTGTGAGGAGGAAAAAATTTATGGGAAGCTTCTGGATAGAAAAATAAACACTTTGGAAAAATAATTAGGCCAAGATCATTCCTGGTTTGAAAGTTATTCAAGTTTCAATTTCTGCTTTTTTCCCTAAAAAATCTTCTGAGTCCAGTTTGAGGCACTGAACAGTCCTGTACGGGCCTAGAAATCATCAAAACTAGCAGAGTAGGTTCTTAGCTCATTCTTAACTTTGAGACCTTTCCAACTGTTCAAATGGTTCGTCAAACGAAGTCCCAGATCAAAAGTTATGGCTCCCGAAAGTTGGTGCATTTTCAAAAATGTGCTAATTTTTGAATGTGGTTTCAAAATTTGAATTTCAAATTGTAATTTTCAGCACCAAGTCGCTAAAACTCATAATTTGAATGTTGTTTTTGGCTCCAAACCGAAAGGGGGTAATTTATGGGCTAGTTTCTAATTTTTGGGTAGCTTTTTGGGGGAAAGAGTGCATACTGAGAAAAGGGAACTTCTGTAATTTTTTGGAAAGGCATGTATTGCAGAACACAAGGATTTGGGATCCTCTGCATGTGAGCATTTCATTATTGTGAATACAATAATATTCTCTGGTTTTTGTGTGTGATATTTTGTCTCAGGTTAGCACCTTCATCAGTATGTGTGTTGTTGAACCATGCACTAATCAAGTCCATTTCCTTTTGCAAATTTGGTGGTTGACAAACAATCGATGAAGTGTGTTCAATGGTGTTATGTTCAAATTCCTCAATAATTGTGTTGATATATTTTGTAACATTTGTATCTGATTGAGGTTCTATTTGAATAATGTTAAGCCGATCAAAAATATTTTTCTCAATTTTCCCACTTAAACTATCAAGAGCATGTTCATTGATGTTGACATCTGAGTAAAATATGTCATGCTTAATTTTATACTTCAATGCTTGATAAACATGGTCTTTATTCACTATGAAGTAGTAATTTATGCCACGTTGATCTTTTTTCCTACTATAATGATTGGTAATTCTGCAATATAGTGTGGCAACTTCTTTGATAGTTGTTCATTTTTTTGTGGAAAGTTGATCATGTGTCCTCTATATTTATGTTGACCACCCCTTGCATGAGTGACTTGTATAATTTGGTTCACACATGCAATCAACATTTCTTCTACTTGTGTAAGATTTTTTAATTCAATTGGTTAGACACCTAGATTCATATTATTCTATGCTGAGAATTAGTGTATTCCTTTCTCTTGTTTGCATCTTGTGCATATACTACCTTCTAACATGGTGATTACTTTTATTCCAATGCAGCTTTCTTCACAAATGTAACAAACTACTGGTGATTGTTAGGAGTCTAACTGATTACGAAATGTTGATTTCATTTCTTTAAAGTTTGTGGAAAGTAATCCATTTGGATTTGATATGTGTGCATTTTCATCCCGTTTGCTTTATGAATTGAATTATTCATTGACTGCTTGTCTTTGTCTTGCATTTCTTGCTTTTTTTGCTTCTCTATTTTCTCTCCTTTGCTCTTCCATTTCTTCATTTTTCATCCACTCCCTTTTTCATTTACGATATTCTTTGTAGTATTGTCTTTGATATTCTTTCCATTGTTCTTCTTATTCAAATTGCCTCTTTGGGCAACCCATATCTAAAATATAAACCAAATTTGTTAAGTTTCATGTTTTTTAGTACAATGAGAAATTCTAGTAATTTCTATGTTACTGTGCATTTTATATTTCATATATATGCCACATGATAGAACCAAATATACCTAGTAACCTTTGTAACCAATTAAACTTTTGCACATAGCTATTGTGTTTTGATATCAAATTTATCTCAATGCATTTGTTTTATCAAATATTGTTATAATGTAATTGCTCAATTGCTTTGTTTTTTTTATTTAATGTGAGCATGGAATGGATGTAGTTATTTGTATTGACTTATCATATTTGTGAGTACATATTAGTAAAAAAGTCTATCATATTGTAAAAGTTTTGTGGGAAAACATGATAATTTTTTAAATGTCTTTTGTAAAAGGCATATACATGTATAGTTTTTCTTTAGTCAAAGAACTTTTCATACATACATTATGGCAGTAGATGATATTATTTATAGTCTTTGAATAAATAACTGTACTTTCTTTTTGCATGGATGAACTGTATACGAAATTTGGAGAAAATATATGGCATTTACACATTCGTTATTAAAACAAGAAAAGCATTTATTTTAGTTGAGTAATCAAATTGCTCAGTTTTGATGATTGTGCTTTTGATTCTTTGTACATCATTGTAAGTTTCTTCTTTAACATGCAACACGAAAGAATATTTTTGGAAAAGTATTTGTTATATTGTTTCTAAAAACTTTTCTTGAACTTTGCCTTTGTGTTTCATACTATTTAGTTCATTTTTCGGGATGCCCATAATTCCTTCAACTGCTTTTTCAAAAGTAGTCACCCATATTGAGCCAGTGTGGTCTTTTAATTTGCATTGTAGTAGATATTTGTAATCACAATCATAAAAAGTACTTTGACATGTTTGACAATGCCATTGACCAATTTTGGTTTTTTCTACCTTTTTCTTGCATTTCTTACCACCAATTTCCATTGAGCAGGTTGTGTAACAAAATTTTTCCTGTTTTATGAAATACAATGTTGCTTTTATGAACATGTATTGATTGTTGCTAGCAATATTAGCTTTGTATCTATTAATTTCAAAAATATTGTTCAATTTCAATTCTTCTCAAACAAATAAGGAGTTCTTTGTTAGAGACTAGAAAATGAGAGCTTTTCCTTGATTCTCAAACCATAATCTTAATTGCTCAGTTTTTGTTATTTGAGGATTTATATGTAGTTGGGTTGTTGGAATGGTGCCTAGAGTTTTTCCTCCATAATCACTAATGTGTGCACCTTTAGTGACAAGTATTGGAAAATCCCTTGCATTACATATCTCTTGAAGTTTCAAACCTTCATTATTACAAAAATCACCCCACATTGTCAAGTCAATTTTGGTAGCTAACATATCTTTCATTTGTAAAGTCTATTTCTATGTTTGTGTACCATTCTTTCTCAAAATTGGCATTGCTTCATTGATTTATAAGACTATACCAATGATGTCAACAATCGTATTATTTTCCACATCTTTCAGTTCACTGATTGGTTTGAAGTTGAACTTCAACTGTGGTAGTTGTGCATTCTCATCTAAGCAAATGTCCACTATGGAATTGTTGTCCAAAAAAATTTCCCAATCATTATTTAAATTGAAAAAAAAAATATTGTTGGCTTCAAGGTTCCATTGGATATGAGAAACACTTTCCCAATCTCTATATGATCATAAAATAGTTTTTCTATTGTGTTGAAACATGTTGCTTTGATTTCATCACCATCGTAGTCAACAAGATTGAAGTTGAAAACTTTTCCATCCCCATTTGTATTTTTGAAATAACGAAGTTGTTGTTTTTCCATTACCCGAGCCTTTATTGTCCATCGTTTCTGGTAAGGGTTTAATGCTCTTATAGGCATAACTCTTTTACAACCTTCATGTTTTGCATGATACATACCTATTGCAAAATAATGTCAATATCATACATATGTAACAAATAAACATCACTGAGATAGTATGCAGATCTTGTAACTGTCAATATGTTGTTTGTGGTACATGTATTTCCCAACAAGGTTCTTGGAACTAACCTCTTGTATTTGGTTATGGTTTGGGTTTCTTTTTGTTTTACAAATACGTTTCTTTCACCTTGTCCTATCAAAACACAAAAAAGTAGAAGTCAAGGAGTTGTTGTCAAAGAAAATTGTGCACTCATCATAAGATGTCAACATGCATGCAAGGATTATATATTTTTTTCATAGATTTTCAATGTACATATAGGGCAATTTCAAATTTTATAAGCAAGTTTTGATATTGATTGTTAAAGGATATTATTTTTTAGATATTGTAGATGCACATTCATGGATTTGATTGTTATTTGACTTTATTGTTGAACGTCATCTGAAACATATGTTGAATTATTCAATTAAATAGCAATAGGTACCCCATATGTCAAATAGAACAATTTTTATTATTTACATATCAAGGAGATCATGTGCATCCAAAAGATATGAACATACTTGTCCAGACATAGACATTAAAGTCTATATCAAAATACTATTCATCAAAGTAAGCCAACCATGGTTGCCACCTACATACAAAACATATGAATAATTTTTTTACAAAATAGACATCAAAGTCTACACCAAAATTTTGTTCATAAGAGTCAATCAACCATGAAACAACCCTCTATATGGTTCATATGTGTCTATCCTAATTATCATACAAGAACAAGAGAAATTGTTCAATGGTGTCTTTTGCAAATCTTGGTTCGTATTGCTCGTCATAATAAAGTTCTCTTAAAAAGCAAGAGAAGCCTGCAACTTTGTGACATGTTTTATGTAATTTGACAACAATGTCTTTAATGCCATTAATGTCTTGTCATTCTACTGCACATGCAAGTAGTGCAACATCATGGAGTTCTCTTATTATTTGTTTTGAATGGGCTTGAATTGATGAGTACAACATGTCTATCAGATTTGTCACATGTGTGTTTGAATTTGTTGACTCCTCAAGGGATTCTATCCTTTGGAATGATGGCTAGGTGGAATTAGATTCATTTTGGGTAGCCATTATCTAAACAATAAATCAAACTAATAAATAATACTACAAGTTATATAGATCTATATTATCCTAAGTTACGAATTTTTTTTGTATGATTTTAAATTGACTTTTCAAAGTTGACAAGACTACAAGTAGAAGACCTGTAAGCAAGTTCTTGGTATCAAAGTTCTTTTAATGTAGGAGGTTGGTTAGTTATTGATAGAGATGCTAGTAGTGCTACAAATATTTACAAAGCTTCATAAGATAGATAATGGTGATAGAAATTTTGATCATAATGGAACTCTAAAAAAAATTTCTACAAGAATTTAACGAAAAATCAACTTTAGTGTCACAAGAGTACATGTAGTCTAATTGCATACCTGGAATCAAAGTTCTCTTAATGAAGAAAGCTGCTCATCTGAAGGTCTAGATGATAAGAGTGATCCAAATGCCTAAAACACATAACAACGCTCATAAATGATACAAGTATTTTATGAAAATCCAAATGCTTATGCAATTTTTGATCAAACTGAAAATCTTCATAAGGTTACTATAGGTATTTAACGAGAATTTAAAGATTGTTTAAGAGGACTACATGATAACAATGGTTCACTTTCACAATCATATTGATACTAATATAATATCATGTAATTGGTTTCTTGCTTTTTTTGAATGTATAGTTCTATCACATGATCATGTGAATATACTATCATAACATGTGTGATTGGATTGTTCACCCATTTATGGATCAAGTTCAATTCCTATGTTACATCCTATCTTAGTTTGGTAAAAAGGATTTAACTTAGTTTTCATCCCACTAAACTCCAAGTTTTAATACATAATGTGTTATCAATGCATTACACACTTTTACATTTACAAGAGTGCAAGGTTTCACACATAATTGTAAGTTGAACAAATTTTTTTTAAAAATGTTTAACTTTTGAGTTTGGAGTGAGCGAGGTATACTCCTCTGACTCATCTAAGCTAACGACAATGACATCATTTGGTTGATGCACATGTACATGCTCATCTTCCCTTTTAGTTTTTTTGGGTGGATTGCTAGTACTATGCCCAATTCATACAAATCTCAAATGAGTTGGTTCTATTTGTTTCACTTTATAAGTGGATGGTTGACTGGTTAAGTCCACTACAATAAGTTTGCATGAAGCTTTTCAATGAAATTTAGCTTTGATTTTTCATCTCTATTCTAGTCATGGCATGGGAGAAACATTCGTCATCTTGAAGCCATCCTTCCCCATCAATGGTGTTCCCTTCAAGAGCCTTTGTGAGAGCTCCCCACTCTTTTTTTGCTTGTAAATATCTTTCATTTCCTGCAAAATACTTCCAGGAAGTCTATTGGTATGAACCATTTCTGGCACAAGATATTTGTCTATGTGAAGTCAGAAGTGCCTTTTCATATTTGAATCAAATAGAGTAGAATGATGAAAGAAGATAGAGAGTGATGAATAAATGATAATAAATTAACATCCCATTCATTAGCTTCACATACATGCAGTTAGCCACAGATTCAAGGAATCATCTATAGCTTGAAGAACAACAACATGAATAAATATCTTTTGTTTCCTACCAAATTCTTGAAAATATTATTAGGTATTTTCTTTGGGCCTCCTATGAAAATTTTAGAGGTTTCCACCATGTAGCTAAGGATTTTTTTAATCTCCTACATGATTCTAGAGAGTTGAGTTTAATTTCCAATGAATCACAAGGATTAATCGTGCACTACAAATGTATTATCCAAGCTCTTGAACGACATTAGGCCTAGAAAATATTATTTTATCATTGCATTTCTATAGGTATTCCTTATGGGAGGTAAGCTTAGAAAGGGATTTCTCATCACATAATTCTTATCATAAAGGATCTCATCTAGATTAAAGGTATTTTATGATCAAGAGCCTTTCAAGAGCTTGGGAATCCATCAAAATTTAGTTTCTTTGGAATGGAAATGCATTTTTCTCATGGATTTCTTTTAATGGTGGTCTAATTTTTATTTCTTATCAAGATCCTCCTCTAGCTAGGACTTATATTTCATTTCTTTGAAGTATTTGAAGAAGAGAATAAAGACCTAGAACTTTCTCACTTGGATTAAAGACAAAGGCAAGGTTTCATTGTCTAAATAGGATGCAAAAACCTTCCAAGTCATTATTAACTTTGTGCCACATGATTTGTAAGGTTGGAGCTCATTTATCCAATTCCTAGTTGAAATATTTGTAATGGTATTGCCCCACACTATTTTAGAATTACAATCCTTGTAAGGGATATTCTTAACTCTCTTTGAATTGGTCTATGGTATCTATTTTAAAATAGAAATGGTTGTTATAATCCTCTTTGAGTACTTGGTAGTCCATGCTTCAAACAAAGTCGATAGTTTTGAGTCACATGTTTGGGATATGTAAAACAAAGGTTGAAAGGTTGGATTGAAAAAGAGTATTTGGTACCATATTGTAGAAATTATAGGAATGCTTTGTAGAAAACGATCCAGGTTCAGAACATCTAGTCTTTATAATATTTGTTCACAAGTATGTAGGTGTTTTGTGAGAGCCTATAAATCTTGTGTCCTACTAATGCAACCACTTACACTAAATTTTGGGGTAGAAAAAAAGTGATTGAACACATTCGATGCAAAATGTTTTTAAAAAAAAATCAAAAAACCTTAAAATTTCAAAAAAAAAATGAAGAGAAAATAACAAAAATGGGCTAAGCATAATTAAGAGCATCGATGAGATGTAAATTTAGAACTAATATCACTGGAATTAATTCTACAATAAGTGCTCCAATATCGATAGTGCTTGAGCCCAATGATGAAGAGAAACAAAAAAATATTGCTTCCATGGCCAACAATTTGAAAATTGTTGAAAAACATGAGTGAATGGCTAACAAAAGGAAATCTAAATGAAGAGAAAAAAATGAAGAATGAAAATGGAGGATTTCAACAAAATAGCTTATGTATGTTCTACTCCCTCTAAGTTCTCCCAACTGCTTCAGGAAAAATGTTTATTTCTTCAAATAATAGTTTATTTGCTGAAGAGTTTGGGAGAACTCTATGAGTCTCTAAACACTTTCTTATCCTTAATGAGATTAAGGACATAATTTTATATGACACTATCATCCCCAACTTTAGTAAATAAAATATAAGATGGAAGGATACAAAGATATAGGAAGAAACATATGAAACTTATAAATCACAACTAAGGTTGTCAGTACAGCTGCTGCTCATAGAGAGGGCAACATAAATTTAAATATGGATATTGGAAGATTTAATACATATGTTTGGCTTGCAATATAAATATTTATAATTATATCAAATTATAACCTAACAAAAATTAAATATGTACACTAAACACAAATGAGATACCAAAACCATTATAATTATGATTATAAAATTAATATAGATTAATATTTCTATTATCTCTCATCGTAGAATACAAAATACCTCATTTTATGACCTCCTTGTAGCATTGACCTTGTTGTCTCTTGAGCTTGAACTTCAAGATCATAAATCTTGGCTATCCCTAATCCTTCCACCACTACTCAACCATGTACATTCCATCATATCTAAAGCTTTGGATTTCGCTTTCATTCAACATGCATTTTTCAATAACCCTCACAAGTTGCCTCTGTTGGTAGTTATTGACCAGGGCCTTATTCACCTTAGTGAGCTCTTGATCCTTAATTTTTTTCTTGCTCTTCTCACAATCATTTCCACCATGCCTAGTGTATATAAGCACATCTCCATTATCATATTGTCTTCGTAACAGCCACCTACCAAAATGGCGGTTACGAAGACAATATTGATAATAGAGATGTCAAGAGTTGGATTCTTGCTTGTTTATTTAAAAAATTAACAAGAGGATTCTCTTATTATTTATATACTTATCCATAGACAGCAGAGCGAAATCATGTGAAGAGTTTGGAAAAGTTCCTCAAACAATGTTTACGTAAAAATATTAATGCCCAAAAAAAATCTAACGTAAAGCTCAATACCAGAATATTCCCAAACTCAGTACAATATTGCCAATTGATGACCCAGATTATGAAGCACAAGACCAAACAAAAAATAGTTGGAATGTACAACAACTATTTTCTTCTTCTTAAACACAACAATATATTATCTTTCTCTTCAAATTCTGGTTATGCAATCAATTTACATTATGGACGTGAAATGCTTCAATTCCTACGGTGAAGTGGAGAATCCCAAATTCTAAACAAATTTTAAAATCTATAATGTCTCAAAAGATGGAGAGAGAATTTCAAATTATAAACAAATTTTAAAAGTCTATAACCTTTGAAATGATGGATAAACTCTCAAGATCATTGTGCATTCCAATATTTGTAGACCTTACCTCAACGTGGATTTAGAACTATGCTTGCAAGTGCTCACCAACTTTCTCTCTACTGCGAGACCTACACAAGAACACAACATAAAATCCCATAGCACATCAGATACCATAAATTGGAAATGGCATGATAGCGTAAGGCTTATAAACTACACAACAAAATAATAACAGGAATGTGAAAGCAAGTACTCTCAATAGTCTCTTGAACTATAGCTTGTAGCTCATT
>VDFB02042601.1:25311-45508 GCA_007258455.2 Sequoia sempervirens
ATCATAATGAGAGGTAATTTTTCCATTCATAAGAGGGACTCCACACTCTATTTCCACCATTATCTCTTGTCTCACGAGCAACAACCTCATATATGGGTTAAAAATCTATTTACAATATTCACCGATTGCCCATAACGACATTTTCTTATTACTGAAGCTGGTGTTAATAAAAAAATGGGTGATTATCTTCAAAATTAATGCTACCAAGAAGCTACTTTATATAACAACATTAAATCATTAATAATCTTCCAAAAGCTATTTTTTTATTTATCTTATTTCAATAATAAAAAACTAACTATGAAAATCATTTTCAAATATCAAGATCTATGCCAATAAATAAATTATTATAAATCAATTATGATACTAATGTATCTACAATGTATATGAATAAATTTATTGAAAATATAATAGATAAATATATTCAAATCTTAGCTGTAATTTCATATAATGTGTTGATTTAAATTAATATAAAATATATTTCCAAAAATAACTATCAAGAAACAAGATTCGTTTTTTAAATTAACAATATCAAATAGCAAGATTATTTTTAAATATCAAGATTTCCATAAAGAAATATCAAGATTATTTAAAAAAATATATATTTTCAAATATCAAGATTTAAATTAAGAAAAAATAAAGGGTGATGATTTCAAGAACTCTCCTTGATTTAAGGTAGAGTTTTTCTAAACACACGCAAATGCCATTGCAAAACGTCTCTCGATGTAATTAAGTAGGAGACACAATTTGCTAGTTCTAAAATGAGAGTATAGGTAGTCAAATTTGAGGAGTTAAAAAATTTAAATGAAGTTGATCTCAATTTTATGGAATCACGAAAATAAATGTAAACAATTTATAAGTGTTGATAGAAGTGGATATATTATATGATTCAAAATGAGGCGTTATTTAAGGATAATTAGTTGTGCAACCTAGAAGTTTAAGGAGATAGAATTTGATCAAGGAAAAATGTAGTAGCTATTTAGCAAGATATTTTGGGTTAGATAAGATAGTGGCTTTCATAAGTGAGAACATTTTTTGTGGTAGTTAAAATATTTTCTAATATGGCACATTTCATTATATGTAATAAAAATAATGATGCGATAATATAGTTGATATACTTTTCAAGAAATATTTGAGGTTACATGGGTTGCCAAGGAGTATTATTTAGATAGGAATACTAGGTTTATTGGTTAATTTTGGAAGAAATTGTGGAGGAAGATGAAAACAGATCTAAAAATGTGTTCACCATGACACCCACAAACCAATGGGTAATAGAGGTTGTAAATAAAAGTTTAGAAAATTTAATGAAATGTTTAGTTCAAGAAACGATAGGAAATTGGGACATGATTTTATCATAGGAAAAGTTTGCATAAAATAATTCAGTAAACATACATATAGGAAAAACACCATTTGTGAATGCATATGATAGTATTCCAAGAAATGTATTAAAGTTGATGGATATCAGAGGGATAAGAGTATTTTTTTCTTGGAGATAAAATGATGGTATATCTCAAGAAGAAAATATTTGCAATTGGTACATACGAAAGTTAAAGATAAAAAGTTTTTGACCCTTGTGGAATTGTTAAAATATTTGATTCAATAAACATATATAAGTGGAGTTACTAGAAGGTTTGGGTGTCTCAAGTATCCAATGTTGCATATTTGTATCAATATCATGAGGGAGGGTTATAAAAATAATGATTTAAAATTAAATGAAAGAATCATATAACACAACAAACAAAATAAGAGATTGAGAAGATTTTGGAGAGTAAGACTAGAAGAAGCACTGAGAGTAGATAATATATGGCTTAATTTCTAAAGTGGAAAGGAAGTCCTAAACAAGATCCAAGTTGAAATTACAAGACAAGGTAGATTGTCTTGGACCCCCCTTAGCCACCAAAAAGTGAATAAATTATTTTTTAAATTACTCTAGGTGTCTAATACAAGCATAATATTACATCACCCAAAAATATTTTATTTTACTTCATTTATTTTTTTATAGGTTTATAGTTACATTATAGTCATCAATCAGTCATTGTAGATTATACCATTTCAATGCACTTGAACAATTTATTTCATGGTCTAGAACATACATGTTATACATTTATCGTCAAATATTGCATTCAATTTCTAGAAGATTTAATCACTACAAAGGCCTAATTCATCAACCTACTACCAATCAAGTAGACAAATACTTAGTTTCATTATTCATATGTATCTTGTGGTAACTTTTTAAATATTACAAAAATCAAGGAACTCATTTTAAGTTACTTTGGATCTATGAGAGCTTATATTATGAACTACATCAATATTCATTAATCCACTAGTCACCACATTCATATTGGGATATCTTTCCACGTGCTTGACTAACTACACATTTCATAATGCATCGAGCCTTACACCACCTTGTGACTAACTAAGACCAATCTTTAGGTTAAAAACTACTAAATAAAAATTTTCATTAGATCATTTTGAAGGAAGTTTGGTTGAGTCAAAAATATAAATTTTGGAGCTTGGTACTTTGGACTTCAATGCTATATCATTTGAATTATATTCACAAATATCATGCCCATTTGTAATCAAATGGCTAAGGCATAGCATGTTGAAATCCCATTGTAGTAGATTGTAACTTTTTTATGATTATGAGTAAATAAGAATCATATTATTATTTTTTGTATTAATTGAGTTATTTTGCGTGTTGTTTCATTTTGTTGTATGGCCAGATAATCATTTACTAAATCCTTCTTCCATGACTACATTAGGTTCCTACGACATCCACAAGGTCTTTGTCCCTAGTTCTCCAACTCCTATACTTATTATGTTATTTAAAAAATTATAAACATTTTGTGCTCCTAAATTGAAATACATCATTGAGTCATTTTCTTAAAAGTTGTGTCAATATTCCATAATGTATGTGAGGATTCCTTTTCATCTTAGCTTGATCATGTTCAAGACATTAATGTCCATGTTTATGAGTAGTGGTCACAAATGCTCCCAAGCATCTTGAGTTATCAAATTATCCATCAAGTAAAAATTCATCGACTATTATCCTAAGTAAAAAATCACCATTTTGTAAAAAAGAAAAGGTTTTCTATGAATAATGAGCATGAGAACCTATTATCCTTATATTTGACTTTGAATTTTTATTTTTTTTTGTGTTTTTAAGTTGACATGTCATTGGTTCATTGTTTAAAGAGTTGTGTCAATATTCCAAATCATATGTGAAGATTGTTTGTTGTCTTAGCTTGATTAAGCTGAAGATATTATTGTCTATAACCATTAGTCTTGGTCACAAATGTTCTTAATGATCAACTATTCACTATAGCCATAAATGATTTGCAGTCAAGTTTGGTCACTTAAAAGTATCACAAGATTCTCTAAATTGAGAAGCAACTCCTAATCATCCTAATAATTTATGTAAAGACAACTAAATATTTGATCAAATCTTGATGGTAGAAATACAAAACACTTCAATCTAATTTAATATATATACAATCTTGAGATTACATTACTCTCAAAAAGTCACAATTTACACATTGTACTTCCATCATGAATGAAATTACAACATATATTTACTACCATTGTTTCAATTCCCCAAATCCCACATAGAAAATTTAAAAATTTAAAAAAATTAAAAGTTTTTTATACATGCGGAAATGTGGGTTTGGCCATACATTTGCAACAACTTTCCACATTCTACATATTTTAAATGAAAAGTCCCACGCCTTGGCTAGCATCCTCTCTGGCTATGCCAAAATGCAGGCACATAATTGCTAGATATATATTGAATGATAGGCACAAATGGAAGTAAAAGCATAAGCATAGACAAGGCAGTGGGCTATTTTGAATGCCATAGTTACAGGGTGCAAAAAAACTGGATTTGTTCAAAATGCTTTAGGAACTTTCGAGCAAATGCACTCAGGAGGAATAAATCCAGGTTCCACAATGGTTGACAGCATCGTCTTTACCTGCGCCGAAGAAACAAGGTATGCAAATCAATCAAAGCGCAATATAAAGGGAATTGTCTAAGTTGGAATGCCCTGTAGAAATTTATGCAAAAATGTGGAAAACATAGATAGCTATACCAACTGTTTGACAGAACGTCACATGAAATGCGGCCTCATGGGAATGAAATACACAAAACAAATTACTAAAAAGGTCCTACAAACTTTGAAGCAAATGTAGTTGGTAGGTGTAATACCAAAGGCTACAAATTTTTTCTGGCTTTCGGCCTGCCTGTACTTAAATGGATGCTTTGAGATAGAGTATGGGTATCTAGTAGAACATAGTGGAAAGGGTGATTGTTTTCAAATATTATAGCTGGAAATATTCTGATGGACTTGTATGCAAAACGTGGATGCATAGATAAGGTGTACGTGTTGTTTTAAATACCCCAAAGGTCTGTGCTCTCATAAAATGTGTCAATTGTTGTGCGTACACTAAATGGGTTTGTAGAAACACCCTAACAAAAAATTCAAGCGAATGGTATGAGTAAGTGTGAAGGAAAACTCCACAAACTTTTTCCTACATTCTCCTTGCCTGTGCAATCGTGGAAAGAAGCCGCTCTAATTAGTGTTTATGATGCGAAGCGTAGGAATGTGGATGCTACATTGCATGTGTTCAATAAAATTGGCTCGAAACGTTCATCTAAAAACTATGTTAGCAAACTATTCGACAAAATACCTCGATGAAATATTTGAAGTGTAAACAAGGTATATGCAATCTGTTTGACAAAATGTCCCCGTAGATATCTATGCATAATATAGAAGGTTGCAGCAAATACGGAAACAGATGTTGTACGTGAGCTGTTTGATAAAATCTCTATAAGAATCTTAACAGATTTTAAAGATTTAGTATCAGGGGATACTAAAATTGCAAGTCTATGCTCAGAGTTGACAGCCTGTAGAGGCTATGGACCATTATTCTCACCTACAACATCAAAACCTAAACCTAATATTTCCAATTGCAAAGCATTAGCATGGTGCCCAATCCGTTAGCCTTTGCTAATGTTCTAAAATGATGTGGGAGTAATAAGGTGTCTGGATCAGAGTAGAAGATCTAAGTTCTTGTGCTCGATGTGGAACTTGTTAAATCCAATACGCATAATAGTAAAGCTCTGTTAGTCATGCATGCAAAAAATTGAAAGCATAGAAAGACGTGAATTTCTTGGTAGAATGACTCTTCAGAATGTGGTCTAGTGGCTTGCTATGCCTACCAAATATGCACATGGTTCCAATAATGATTTATCGTATGTTACATTGAACAGTAATTAGCAATGTTCATTGGTTAAATTATGCTTTATAGTGAGGTTAGAGAAGAGGATTAATTCAGTGAGTGACTGTAAAACTAAGCACTTTAAAAGGTGGAGAGGAGCTTTTCAATACTAGGCTTGTTAATTAATCTAAATTATAGAGAGAAATTGTCTTCTAGAACACATTTTGCAAAGAGATAACCCTACAGTTATGATGCATTAGCAGCTATTCATTAGACAGTACGTTCTTCAAGAAAACATTGTTTTCAGGGTGTTATATGAGAGTTGATCTCAGCAAAAAAAAAATTAAAATGCATAGTTTGATACAAAGAATATTGGTGAAGTATAGCTAAATGGTATAGAAGAAAAACCTTATCAAACTCTCCAAAGCAAAATATATTGCACTATAACATCTTGAGAATATTTATGGATTATCTTTTAATATACAAGAAACATGTATGTATGGAAAGAACTTTGAGTCATGCCTTGTAGCTATAGAATTATTTGAATAAAGAAGTATAGAAACACAAAATTGAAGCTATGAACTATTTGATAACAGTATAAAAAAACAACATCTTAAATTTTGTTTGTAATACATCTTAAAAAGTGTTTCAAAATCAAATCTTAATATGGGAAACTTTGAAAAAAAAACCATCTATTCAAACATTGAAAAGGGACTTTTCAAATATTTAAAGAATTGCTACGAGAAAAATGAAGAGATATTTTGTACTTTGATTTTTGAATGAATTTGAAGAATACTTCTAAACTTCGCATCATTCTATTTTTAATAGTTTATAAGTTATTCTCATATTTAATGTGTAATTGACTCTTCAAATTTTCCTTTCAAATAGTGAATCTAAATTGTTAGATATAATTTTTTTTATTTTGCATGCACAAATTGATAAAACTTTGTTTGTCCATTTGTTGTTGTGCATTCGTTTCTTCTTTTTCCTCTTGTTTTGAAATTTTTCTTTGAGAAATCTTGAATCATATTCTTTGTATATCTCACTTAGGGTTTCTCTTTTTTCCTTTTTAATTATTTTTTATTTTTGTACTCTTTTATTTTTTAACTAAAAGTACACATAAATCTATAAACACCCTTATCATATGAGGGAGCTATCCCTCTCAAATGTAGAAGAAAATTGCACATTCAATAGTTATTTTCCCAACTATCACAACCACTTATTACTATCCATTGAGTGAGTCATGTTGATCTTTATGAAACACCATAGTGACAAGTTTACTCACCAATAGAACCTATGGGTTTTACAACTATTGTTTCATATTCTCAAACAACTTTTATAAATTGGCATTCCATTCAAATTTGGCATCTTCTTTAAGAGTTTATGAATGGTAATGTTTTGTTTACTAGTTATGTAATGAAACATTTGATCACGTAAGTCTTCACTTAGAGGCTACAAAGTTGTGAAATATTTTTTAAAGAGGAGGTAGTTGATAGTACCATCAATATTTTTATAATCCACTTCATTACCTCATTAAGATACAATAAAACATAGTGGCTGGCCAATATCAACATTGAATACGAGTAAAAGTACAAACTTGTATCACACTTTTATAAAAGAATCGGCCAACACAAACAAAAAAATCAACTTCGACCACATAAAAGTGGTCTTTATGTTTTGAATTACAAAATGATGTAAACTGATGAATGTAGAACTCTTAATGAAGTCTATGCTTGTAATGTTTCAATTTTAAAAAAAATTGTTTTAATTTTTTATAAATTTAAGCGAATATTCTAATTGCTTAAAATTTTAGGAAAACATGATGTTGAGTCAACGTCACAAAAAAACAATTTTATTTTTTCCCAAATTTTCGATGCATATTTTCCATAATAAATTTTAGTCAAACTTACCAAAATTTGTAGTTTTACTTGACATCAACTTTTTAATCATTTTCAAAAAATAAAGTATACCCTTTGAGAGGATTCTCTCCTCAACACCACCATATATTTTTAAAAATATTTTAATATGTTTTAGCATTTTTTTAATTTCTAATCAACCCCATTTTTTCTTATAATAACCTACTTGCATTATTTAAAAATAAAAACATATTAAAACTAATCAAAATATCAAAAAATGTGTATATTTGGATTTTTGACTCCAACCTCTACAAAAAGGCATTTTTAGTTTTTTGAAAAAAATCATTTTGATTGAAGAAATATCATTTTCAAGTGGAAAGTTTCAAAAAATTCTAAAAAATATGAGGTGGTTGCCAACAAGGATGCCACATAGATAGTTTCAACCGAAATATTTCCAATTGAAAATGTCTCAATTGAAACTTTACATGTAAATGAGGCACATTTGAAAATTAAAAAGATAAATTTTTATTGTATAGTTTTGGGTGAAAGCTTTTACCCATACACATTCCTTAGTTTTCAATCTAACTTTGTATTAGCATAGACATTAAAAGGATTTTTCAATTCTTGAACATGATGTGCTCTCTTATTAGATAATTTTATAAGGATACCATCTACACAATCTTCTAATTGTTTGTGCATTACTAAATGGGAGATTAATGCCATGGCCCTTTGATAAGTAGTTCTAGCATTTTCTAGTCTAAAATTCATGTCAATATATCAAAATGTTCCCCATAGTGTGGTAAATGTAGTTTTATGTTGACATTAGGGATGACCCTAAAATTCATCCCTAAAAGGTAACATTTTGCAATTGGTGGTGGATTCTATGATCATGTTGATATTGTGTATAGGAAAATTATCTTTGGAGATGCTTTATTTAAGTATATAAATTCTATGTAAATATGAATATGAACATTGATTTTTGCCATAGGCACCATCTTGGAGATTCAAAGTGACTAATCAATCGGTCCTATGAAGCCTAATATTAGAATCTTTATATTTCTTTGTTAACTATTAAAGTAACCTTTGGGTGCACCTTTTCTAATATTTAGTTTAACTAATATAGCATTAGGTTCTAGGACAATGTCATGCATTACAATATTCCTAAAAATGCCTAACATGTCTTGATATGACCATATAATAATGTCATAAAATTCTTTTAGTGGTATGAACTTGTTATATAGTTCATAGGCATTTAAGAAATATCCCACTTTTAGGTTCCTTTCTTTGTATTTTGCATCCATCCTAATGTCAAAAGTGCCTCCAACTCTAAATGTGTTGTGATCTTCAATGAATGGTTAGGAGGATAAGGTGTCAAAGTAATTGACTAACGAATAATTATCTTCCCTAAAATATGAAGGAAATTTAAGGACATGTGGGAATCCTATATCATGATGAAATGTAGACAAGCCATCATAAACCCCAAAGTATTAAATAAGAACTCCATCATTTAAAAAAATGTCAAAAGAATGGATAGTGTGCATACAATCATTATTGACCAATTCAAAATAAACTAAAAGGTAGGTCAATATCACTATTAATGGCACATGAATAAGTTATTCCTTTAGTATTATTGGTTTTATGTATTTTAATAGGTTTGATTCGAGTAGTGTACATTTAATTTTCCCTTGTGGGTAGAACAACTCGAGCAAGGGCCACTCGAGGTACTGTTCACCTACCTTGATTTTTGTCATTAGATTAGATGATTATACGGTTGCATTCATTTCAAGTAAACTCTTAATTACATGCACATGAATGATATCTTGTATCATGAATTATGCTTTACATAATGTGTCTTTGAGTCATTCCAGAGGAGTCAAGTAGTTAAAAGTAAGAGTTAGTAGTATTTATAGATTGCAAAGTTCAGGTTTGGCAGTTAACAGTTACAATGTTAAGCCAAAGGTACCCGTAGCATTAGTAGCAAATTAAGTTATTTCTCATATTTTGCAGGTTAACACTTTATTTCCTTTTCCATCCTTTAATGTTTTCTTGTACATGTGTAAACCACCTATACTCACTAATATTTAGGTTGTGTAGAGTATGCAAATGCACATATAGTGCCATCTTCATCAAAATCTTATGAATCCTTGGTTGATAATCAAATGAAGTCTTTATGAGGGTTTAGTGAATTGTTCAACTAGGAACTCCTCAGAATTGTGTGTCTAACACCAAGTTGATTGAGCATTAGAAAGGCCTTACTCTTTAGTCAAGATGTGAACATATCCTATTGACCTTGAAACTTATGCAATATCCCACAAAGCCTAAAATTTTTGCAAACGATGAAGGTTCCCTTAGACCTTAAAAATATTGCAAAAGAGAGTTAAAACCCATTAAATCTTTTACTAGTAACAAGAACTCATTGGAGGTTCTTGAGGTTCTTCGAACATCCAAAACCTTTGACTTGTTCCTAATTAGGGTCAAAGCTTCAACCTCTTCTAGGCTTAGCCTATTTTCTCACAAGTTTACCAAACTAAAAATGGAAGCACCCATTTATCCCTTCAAGATAAATTTTTGATGACTTATGTATTCTTGCTTATTTTATTTGTCGAGGGATCCTACCCCATTAGGAACTATCATCACTTGGGGTGATTTTGAGAACCATTTTGAAGGCCAACCAAGGTTTTGAAACCTTCAAAAAGCTCAGACTTGAACTTAAAATTTATTTTCTTTCCTTTTTCAATGATATTAACCTCATCATGAACTATCCCAATTCCTTAAGAACTCTACAAAAACACTTGTCAATACTTTCTCCAAGAAAGGCAACCCGTCGAGGGTTCTCAAGATTTCTAGAACACCCAAAAACTCTAAATTGTTCTTAAAAATGGGGAAAGTTCTTATTTTCCATAAATTCTCCATTTTTTATCCATTTTCCTTCAAACATGAAATGGAGGTACCCATTTGGGTATTCTATATGATGGGAGCACTGACTAGCCTTCATATTTAGACAATTATTTGTTTTTTCAACTTGTGTACTTAGGCTTAAAGAATGAAATGAATACCATGACTTAAAATCACATCCAAAAAAAACCATGTAGATTTTCCCATAACAGTTATAAATGATGAGAAATTAAATACAAGAAAAAAAAAGGAAAAAAGTAGACTATCAAATAAAAATAACACAAAAAACAGGGTGTCAACATTGGCTCTAATTGGCGATGTGTGTCTTTTGCAGGCACAATGAGAATCTATATCTCTAGGAGTAGACAAAATATGGGGAACAACAAGGACCAAGATTGACTCATACTTCATCATGAAAAATAAGGTTCATGAGTGCACATAGGTGAGAATATGTATAAGAACATAATATGTTCAAACAAGGACAAAAAATTGCATCCAATGACATGAAGTCACATAACTTTGAAGAGATGTCTACACAAAAAAATACCACTTTATTTTGCAAGTTAGACCTCACATGAATACCCACAGCACATGACCATGAAAAAGTTGTTGCATCCACTTGCCTCTATCAAAGATGATCCTAGTAAAGAAAATAATATCCCTCCAACAATAGTAGTATTTACCACCCAACTACAACAAGTGAAACCTTCCATATGCTTGCATTAACATACTATTGTTTCCTAAAAGGTGAAGGAAAATTCCACCTTCAAAATCAGCACTCTAGGAAAACCATAAATAATAGATGTTGAACCTATTCCATGACATATCATGCATGAACATAATAGTAGGGGTAAAAAAATTAAAACTAGGTCAACATCAAAAGAATTGGAAATCATGAAGGAAAGCAAACCTTCTTCACACATGAGTGCATTGTTGCCACACCTAATGACCTTCCTAATTGAATTGAGGCCAAAATAAAATACCTCCAATTCACAAGGAAAAGAAAAATGTTCCTGGTTATATTATTGATCTATGCAAAGGAGGTCTCCCTCATACAAATCAAACTAAAAGGATTGGAGATTTGGAACACCATCAAGATGAGCAACTAATCTTCGTTTTGAAAATGTGTTACTGCTCAACATTAGTGTGAATTATATGTTGGGCCTAAGTGAAATATTCAAGCTTAGGCACCCCATCATCCCCAACATCACAAGCTACACTTTGTCATGAAGAAAAAAATTATACTAAAATCTACTCATTCTAGGGACAATAGGAAACCAACACACCTCATTTTCATATGTATTGATGCACATTTCATCAACATAAATATTATAACCATGAGATTCCTTAGGTGAAGAAATAAAATTTTCAAATTGCCTCACTATTTTGATATCTTCTCCCTCAATCGCTAGAACAAAAATCTTAGATGACTCCATGAAACACACTCTACATGAAGAAGACAACAAGTCTTACACCAAAAAAATAGGTTTTCATCTGCATTCACATGATCAAAATATTCATATTATTCAAGGGAAAGGTCTTCAAACTAAAAATAATTGACTACATTGGAATTTAATTTAACAATTTCATCACCAGATGTAGCCATGAATTCAACACACTTATGTAAACAAACTTTAGTAGCTTCATTAATAATGATAGGAATAAAAGGGTGCAATACATCAAACAAGAAACTAGTTCCGTATTCACCCTTGATGTCATAAACATGTGCATACCCCATATAATCAATTCCATGAACTAGTTCATTTGATTGTTCAATTTTGCACACATCTTCCTCTTTGTCCATACATTGTATGTCTAGTGATTGAGAGAAAATTAATTGTACCTCATCATTCCAATCTACTTCCTTTGGAACTTTATGTTCATGAGTTTTTGAAACCTCTTTATTTTTCACTACCCACAATTGCACCTAATCCTTTTTTCTCTTTATCACCTTCCTTGCAAAACTATTGTCACATGATGCATCAAGACCTTCTTCTACTCCCCTACAAACACAAACATCATTTGATATTATGTCTAAACCTAATGCAATGTATCTGTGTCATCACTATTCATAGTAGTTTGTTCATTTCCCACAACCTCCATACTTGAGGATAATGATCTTTTTATCATATCCTTTTTTCATTTCCTCAACGAAATCAAGAAATAAATGTATATTGCATATTTACCAAATTATGTTTTTCTCATATTAAGCTCATAATAGTTTCATAAGCCTTGAGGAGCATATCAATATAGTTAGGGACATGTTTGGTCAAAAATCACTTGGAATCTTGGAAAGGACAATAAAAATATTGTGATTGAACTCCATGCTAGGCTCTCCATCTTGTCATCTGATGTCTTCCAATTTTTCAACAAGAGAAATAAGCTCTAAAATGAATTATTCTTCAAATGCAGCCACAAGATGATACCAAGAGGAAAAGGAATGCTTTGGGAACCCATCATACCAATTATTTTCCTTTCCAATTAATGAACTAAAAAAAAATCTCATCCACATGTTTTCATTATCAAATTGATATTTTCCATGAAATATGAAATTTACTAGACATGTGTGTCCCCTTCACTACTATCATACCCATCAAACCTAGGAATTTGGTTGTAAACCTTTCCTATCAATATCTTCATATCATAATCAACCCAAATTATGTCTAGCTTCTTGTAAAGAGTGTCATAGGGAATGATAGGGGACTAACTCACCTATTGTACAAGTAGGTTGAGAGTTGGATTGCAATGCCTCATTTCCCTCTTCGCATGGTATTTTGGACTATAGAGATGGTTAGGTAAGTTCCTTGGGGTGATTTGTGTTGTGAGAAGGCAATTCATATTGTTGTTCATCAACATTATGCATATCTTGAAAACCTAAATCAAGTGCATCATAGTCACTATATTCATCTTTTCCATCCATGGATGTGTATCTTGATGTAGCATATTGATCATCCTCATCTTCTTAATACTAAGAACAATCCTTCTATTAGGAAGATTTTCCTCTCTCCTCACTAAAAGGAAATTTGGTTTCTTAAGGGTGGAAAATTGAGCTTCATACAAGCTAATGTTTGCAAGAAGCTGATTTTGTTCTTTCTTAAGGTTGTATAACACCTTGTCACATTCAACTTCTCTGCATAACATCTTGGGAGGAAGAGAATATTGGATAGTATCATATGTTTCTACATCCTAATAACCTGTGCCTAAAAATTGTGCATCATAGGATTTATTGACATCCATCCTATCAAGAAGCATACAATTTTGTTATTCTAATTGGGCCTCTTTTTTCTCAACAATTTCCATTTTTTTATGTGCCTCCTCTTTGATTTGATCTATCAATTTACCTAGTTCATCATTACATTCACATGATGTGCTAGGAGAAGGGGAAGACTAGTAATCTTGATATGCATTATAATATGTATCCTTGTCCCTTCTACCAACAACCATATCACTTATTTCTTCATAATCAATCCTAGAAATTTTTCCATGTTTCCTAATTATACTAGTACATGAATCCTCAAAGTATACAAGTGTTGACTTATAAAATAAATGCATGAATTATTGTTACATTTAGGAAAAACTTTTGATATTTAAGGGAAATGTTTGAGTGGATTACCATTACTTATAGCTTCCCAAGATGAATGCATTTGTGTATTGATGGAAGCTTTATTATATCCTTGCTAGTACATGGACTACCTTCTTTCCATCACAATGCCTTTTAATCTAATTATTAATTCTAGATTGACCAAAACAAAGTTGCCACTCTTAAAATGGAAGAGACAAAATATTTTATAGTAGCAAATACTTCAAATACTAGATAATAATACTTCCCTAATTTGAGTTGTAAAGGTATTCAAAATAAAAATAAAGAATTTCTTTCCCCGACAATGATGTCAATTTATTGGCATAAGATGACAGGAAGCCAAACTTACCCAACACAATTTCACTAGTAGAAACTAGAAAATAAGTTCTAGAGGTGTTTCAAATATGCATCAGGCTCACTCTTTGCTGAAAACAAATAAAGTAACTTACTCCCCAACAAAGATGCCATTTTTTTGATGATTTGAATTGTAGACCCAAATCCCTAAGGTCTTATAATCTCCCAAATGTTAGGGGTGTCAAACCCGGGAAGATTACCAAAAACCTATATTCATGATGGCTAACTTAGGACCAACTTCTAAGGTGGGTAAGATCTCCTTTGTTTATGGCTTTGCAAGACTAAGGGAGGTTTCTCTGAGGTGCTAGTTTGGTTATTGAAACTGTGATAGAACACTTCCTTACAACAAACTATACCCAACTGTAGAGTGTATCCCAATATTGGTGTCAAAATATACCTACATGTGTTAGTTTATACATGTAAGGTTTAAAAACTTATTAAATAAATTATTTTCCATATAAGTATATGTGAATTTGTTTTATAATAACCACTAAACATTGTTACATACATTCAAACATGGAAATTGAATCAAACACATAAGAAAACCTTAAAATATGTGCAAATTGATGTATTTTTAGTGTGTTGAGGATGATGGGGAGATAGAGCTTAGTCATAGATTGATACCTTTATCTATTAGGAATCAAAGTCTTTGAATTTAATCAAACATGCAACAACTAAAAGCAAGGTAATGCCTTAATCAAGAAACCACAAAAGACTATCTTTTAGAGTGCATGGGCAAGTTGTGCTCTACACATGCATTCAAAAATAATAATAAATGGGTTCATAATATTAAGAGAATGTAATTAGTAATCCATGACCATACCTATGCACTTCCTTTATTATGCTAAAAATGTACCTTACAAAGTCTTTGCAAGTATTTTATGGACTTTTGGTTGACCAACTAAGCAACATATATCCATAAATGTATACCATACATAGGGAAACACTCAACTAAGGTTGATTAAACTTTTAATCATTCAATCTTCAAGGTTTATATGATGTTATTACAAATGTGAAATAAACCCATGTCATTACAATACAAAAAATGCACTACCTACAACTAGAATCCAAAACCCTAAGGCTTCCTATGAGTAGTTTCTTTTGTTGGTTTTGTAACTACTTTTGCTTCTTAAAAAAAAACTATCCTCTAATCCTCCTCATAATGGTGACAAAGAATAATATATCCATGGAAAGAGGGTGTGCAAAATGTTAGAAGGTCATATCGTACAAGAAAACCTAACCATGAGCACAACCAACACCTAGGAAATAGGTTTCCTCTACAAACATTTCTCTAACAACCACCATATGTGAAAATTGATTATTCATGGGTTTGAGTGTGAGATTGAGTGAAATCGCCCACAAGATCCACTAAAAAATCATGATCTGGGAATGGAATTCTAACAAAAAGGTGCCCACTAGCAATAACTAAGGCAGGGCCACCATCTTTCCTCCTTAATCGGTTCCAAAATACATTTAATACCCTTTTGTAGTTTCCTTGGATTGATAATTGGTTGTTGCGGGTATTGTTGAGCATTAATGGTGCTTCCTTATTGGAATTTTTCCTTCTAGAGGCTATCAATGGAGGATCAAACTCAGGCCTAGCATCATGCCAAAGAGAAATGATATTAAATCATCTGCAACCTCGAAGAGAATCATCTATTAGGAGTTGGGCCTCACACCTACTACACAACACGCACCAATAAAATCAAGAAGAAGATCATGTCTAAAATGGATGAAGCTATTGAAGATATTGGTACCCTAAAAGTATGAAAAACTTGACACTTAGGTAATTTTACAAAGCAAACTTCAAGCATGGAAAGACATCGAAATGAATACCAAAAGAGGTATAAGAGAAAGGGAGATGTTGAAAACATTGACACTTAGACCCTTTTAACATTGGAATTTAGGGGTCAAGGAGACTTCATAAAGGGGAATCAATTATGTATGCATGGAAAACAAACCCTAATGACTAAAAACATTGACAAAATCAACAGAGCCAATGTTTTTGTTGGAAAAGTGAGACTTTGTTTAGGAAGTGAACACATCCTATTGACCTTGAAACTTACACTTGATATCCCATGGAGCTTGAAATTTCTACAAATGTTGAAGTTTACTTTAGAAATTAAAGCTCCCATAATAGAAAAAATTCCCATGGATCCAAGAACCAGTAAAAGTTTTTCTTACTTCACTAAGATTGCCAAAAGAGAGTTGAAACTCATCAAAACTTTTACTAGGAATAAGAACTCATCAGAGGCTTTTAAGGTTATTGGAACATCCAAAACCTTCAACTTATTCCTAAGTAGGGACAAATCTTTGACCTCTTCCATGGTCAGCATATTTTATCAAAACTTTACCAAACTGAAAATGGAAGCACCCATTTAGCCCTTATTCAATGTGAACCTTTGACAACTTGTTCATTCTTGTTCATTTTTTACTTTTCATGGGTTCCACTTCCTACCCCTTCAAGAACTATTAGCACTTAAGATGGTTTCAAGAACCATGTTGAAGGTCAACCAAGGTTATAAAACCTTCATAAAGCTTCAAATTGAACTTGAAGCTTATTTTCTTTCCTTTACTCCTACACTTTAAAACTCCAGAAAAATAATTGTTGGCACTTTCACGAGGAAGGAGAACTCATTAGGGGCCCCCAAGGTTCTTGGAACACCCAAAATCTTCAACTTGTTTTTGAAAAGGGGAAAATCTTTGATTTGTCATAATTTCTCTAGTTTTTACCCATTATCCTTCAAACTTGAAATGGAGATACCCATTTGGGCATTCTAAGGGGGAACTCTAGTCAACCTTCACATTTTTTTCAACTTGGGTACTTAGGCCTAAAGAAGGAAATGAATAACATGACTTAAAAGCACTTCATAAACATAGCAAACCCATATATGTTTAATCATATCGATTATAAATGATGGGAAATGAAATGGATGCAAACAAAAGAAAAATAACACTTTTAGAGAAAAACAACACAAAATTAGATTATAAAATGAGGTCCCAAGAAAATCTTGGGACTTATCTACCATATTCTAGTGAAACAAGGAGTCTTGAGTGAGGGTATTGCATTATTTTACTTGGTTAAAATTCCTAACAATAATGTGTGTCTATTATCTAGCTAGTAATACAATAAAATTATGTTAGAATTTCATACCATTACTAAAACTAATAAAAATCAAAGCTACACAAATAGAGAACTATGACTAGATTAAACAAATATATGGTCCAAGCTTAACTCCCTTAGCTTGGTCTAATAGATAGGAATAGTCCAAATCTTCTAATCCATATGAGATATTGGAAACTGTTGAAGGAAAAAAGAAGCATCTCAAGCAAGGATTGATAAAGAATTATTGTAATCTTATTTTGAGATTAAATAATACAAGCACTATTGATTCTTGGTGGAGTTTTTTCCTGAAAGGGTTTCTCCACGATATATGTTGTGTAACTTCTATCTTTTGGTCTTATTCTTCTACAATCTTTTGTCTATTTCTACAAATGGTAAAATGAATCTAAACATATAATCATCCACAAATAAATTGTAACAAAGAACACTTAATTATATCTATAGTATAATAGTTTTACAAGTTTTAAGCTATAATTACCTCCATTTTCAACATTTGGTATCAGAGCTAACGGTTGGGGTGGAGTTTGGGATGCCTTTCTCTTAAAAGTTTGAAGGTTGTTTGGCTGTAGTGGGAGCTTTTACTATTGTGTTATTGCTGATTTTGGAAAATAAGTTTGTTATAATGAGTTTTAATTCTCATTTAGATATTGAAAGATTCAATGGAACTAATTATGATATGTGGAAACCAAAAATGGAGGATCTCCTTGAAGAGAGAGGTCAATGGTTAGCTATTGGTAATAAGACAAAGTCACCTACAATGATGTCAGATGAGGATTGGGATAAGCTTGATAAGAAGGCAAGAGGGACCATAAGATTATGTCTTGTTGATGTTGTTCTCTTGAATGTTTCAAAATAAACTACTGCATATAAGATATGGAAGAGAATATGTGATATCTATCAAACCAAAAGTCTTACTAATAAGTTGTATCTGAAAAGATAGTTGTATTCTTTAAAGATGAAAGATGGTGATTATGTTACAAATCATTTGAATGCTTTTAATTTGATTCTAAGTCGTTAGCATCTGAGATGTAAAACTAGAAGATGAAGATAAATGCATTTTGTTACTTTTCTTTACCAGAATCTTGGGAAAATCTAATTGTTGCTATCAGTGGTAGTGGTGCAGATCCGAAGATGGACAATATAATTCCTACTCTCCTATCAGAGGAGATGAGGAGGAAGTCTAAAACAGAAATCCAAGATGCCTTGTTTGTAAAAGGTAGGCCCGAGAAAAAGGAACCTAAGGGAGACAAGGAAGGGAAGGGTAAGTCCAGAAGGATAGAGTAAGGTAAAGTGTTGGAATTGTGGTAAACTGGGACATGTGAAGAAGGATTGTAAGAACAAGAAAAATATTTTTTTATTCTTCTACAAAGGAATCCTCAGATGGCGGTAATCATGCATTGATCATTTTATGTAAAAATTTTAGTGATGACTCTTTTCTTGATGTTAAAGAGTGATCTTCATGAAGAGGATGGTAGTCATGATGCCATGTGTAGCTCATACCATAGTTTAGTGGGAGTTGTTGGAAATGATGCAAATGCATCATTGGTAAGGTTATTTTCATGTGTTTGGGGATATGTTTTCTTCTTGGTTTAGAGTGGTTGCTATTATATCATGGTTTCTGCGTGTTTAGAGTTTGGAATGGTACTTGTTCTCTCAAGACTAGGATGTTTATGTATGTTTTGATGCATGTGATCTCCTTGGAGGAGATGGTTAGATCATGTTGCCATGTTTATGTTCATGATTCATGATTGGAGCTTTGACATTGATCTTGTGTAGTTCTCTTATGTATTGGGTACATTAATCATTTGCTTGATTACTTCATGATAGTGTTATGTTGCATTTGGAGTTTGGCATGAATTGGTTGGTTACAGGTCCTCATGGATACTTGGAGAAATAGGTGAGGCTTGAATTCTCTTATGGTTAGAGACATGTGTTGAGATGGTTACTCTTGATGATATTTCAGCAGGAAGTCTGAGGAACCTACACCTTGGTTGGACATGAGTTCAACACACTCGGCAGTTTCACATGCCTCCAAAGAGGCGTTTTGGTTATAGAGACTTGGGAAAGGTATTGGTTTTAATTGCAAGTAAGTTAAACTTGAATGTGATAGTCAAAGTGCTATTTGTTTAGCCAAAAATCCTATGTATCATGCTCGTACTAAGCATGTTGATGTTTAGTATCACTTTGTACAAGAAATGGTTGAGAGTGGGAAGGTATTAATTGAGAAAGTTGACACTCTGATTAATGTTGCAGATTATTTTATGAAACAAATTCCTACAGATAATTTCTCTTGGTTTTGAGTATTAATCATTTACTTGGAGCTTCATGATTATGCAGGTTGCATTTGAAGTTGGCATGGATTAATTAGTTGGTACAGGAAGGCCATTGGCCTTGAGTCTTGTACTTGATTTATAATAATGATTCCTTGTTTAGAATAATTGCAAAATGGAGGTAAGTATAGCTTAAAACTTGTAAAACTATTATACTGTAGATCTAATTAAGTGTTCTTTGTTACAATTTCTTTGTGGATGATTATCTATTTAGATTCATTTTACCATTTGTAGAAATAGATAAAATATTGTAGAAGAATAAGCCCAGAAGATAGAAGTTACACAACATATACCGCAAAGAAAACCTTTCAGGAAAAAACTCCACCAAGAATCAATAGTGCTTGTATTATTTAATCTCATAATAAGATTACAATAATTCTTTATCAATCCTTGCTTGAGATGCTTCTTTTTTCCTTCAACAATTCTTCTTCACAACCTACAATAAAATCTAATTAAACCTCTCTTCAAGTTGCTGCAATTTATAAACAATTATGAGCCTTGAAAACTCCAAAGAGTTGTCAATTTCAAAGCACAAAGGTTATCTCACAAAACCTATGCCTATTCTTTGCAAGTAGAGTTCTTCCGTGAAAAACAATCTCAAACCAAGTCCTTAATCAAGTTGGGCATCCCAAACTGAATTCATAAAGGTGTGTGCAGGATCATGATGGGCCAAAAAGTGGCGATGGGAAAAAAATTACATTTTTCATCGACCCAAAAACGCGAAAACGTTGAGTTGACTTTTTTGTGGCTTGGGTGTCAGTACATTGCTCCAAAGCAATTCCCAAACCAAGATTTACATATCGGATATCCGATTTGAGTACATATAAATATATATATTTGTGGGTTT
>VDFB02042604.1:0-15248 GCA_007258455.2 Sequoia sempervirens
CCTATGACACCCTTGACACCCTCAAACACAAAACCCTTGCCAAATTGCTCCAAAACTAGGGCCTCTTGAAAATTAGCTTTCCCAACACTTCCAGAACCTTATCTTGGACTTTTCACCAATAAATAAACATATATAAACACCTTAAACTCAAAAATATACCCCTCATGAAGGCAGATCTTCTGCTGCTACACCTTAGCCTCCATTTCCATGCACTTTTCCTTGCTAAAACTCGGTGTACACCCAAGAATCACTCTTTCCTGTACAATAACTTGTTAGATCTGTATTATACATGTTAGAATAGATCCATTTCACAAGTTACAGCATCATTCCCTCATGAAATGGATCAAACATCCATGAAAAACCTCAAAATTAGTGAAAAATCTACACTTTCTTGAGGACAGTCAGCAATAATATACAAAGAATTGTTTGCTGTTGCTTTCAGGACATTCAAATGACCTCAAAAAAAGTTGATACAAGTCCCTAAACCATCGTACTAAAAAAATCTTCAATAGAAATCAATAAATCATCAAAAGAGCACAAGAAGAATGCAAGAAATTGCTATTTTTTTGCTTCTTCCTATAGCAGTCCGTACAAAATCCGTACCAGCAACCCAAACTCCCTACAAATGATTCCTTTATGGTTATAGACCCATCCCACAACTGCTCAAACCATTTTGTATTGGTTTGATTACATTAAAGTTGCTAAAACTCCTAAAAATCACTTTCCCGCCCAAAGTTGGAAATTTAAAATTTGAATTTTCCAACTTTTATTTTATTAACTCCTACTAACTAAAAATACTTAAAACCTATTAAATGGCATTATTCAACCTTAATTAACATGATTAAAACACTAAAAACCTATCTAGACTCTTAGGACATTATTTGTGCAATTACAATGCATTTTGGTCCTATGGTCCTTATCAAGACCCTTAGGACATTTGACTCCCTTAATGTTTTTAACCATTTCAAAAGTCATTATAGGCTTCAAAATGTCATAATTAACTTTCTGAGTTCCTTGATAGGTCTTCATGACCCTTGCATCCTCATGTCTGTTGAAGTGTTCCTTGAAGAGCTTGGGTGCTCCTGCACCATTCTCCCCAAGAAAGAAAAAGTTCTTGCCCCAAGAAGTATCCAACTTGTTGCTGCCATAATACTCCTTGTTCCTGTATGTTTGCACCTTCTGATTACCAAGCATGAAATCTCCGAAAGTTACCTTCTTCCTTTTCTGCCAACCTGCATTCATGTCACTCAACATGTTAGTGTCAAAACTGTGTTTTGTTTGTCCTTTTTGCTGCTTGATCTCAGTTTGATCTTGTGCCCTGTTTTTGCCCTTAATCCCCTAATTTCTTTGGGAAAGAACACCTCCTCTATCACCCTCAACTATAGGGCATTCAATGCCTCCAACCTTAATACTATCCAAGTCCCACAAATTCTGATTTTTAGGACTGTGTGCTTCAAATCTCTGCTGCAACTTACTATTTTTCAACCAACCAGTATCTTCCCCTATCTTACCCTGCACTTTGGCCTGCAAATTCTTCTCAAAACAGATCACAAAACTCTCATTAGACTGCTCCAAAGGCAAAGGAACCAACTTATACCTAATAGCATCTTTATGCACCAAATATGTGTTATGAAATCCATCTTTAAACAGCATACTAGGGATGGATTTTGATGAGAAATTACTTTCTTTCAACACCCATGACAAGTACTAATGTGGTTTCAAACTGTTTTGCATGTTTTGCTTATACTGTCCTATGGAGACAGCCCCAAACAAAGAAAACTCAGGCTTGAATTGACCAAGCCATGTGTGCCCTAGACTTGTAGAGACTCCAAAGACCCTTAACAACATGAGACAGCAGTAGTTACTTGGAAATCCAACGTGGGTTTTAGGCAACCAACATTAAAAGATCAAAATACACAGTTTTCTTGAAAGATTCTCTTCACTGTTCTAATGGGACAGTCTAGAAGGAAACAAACCAAGCTTCAAACAACCAAAGTAAGCCTTGCTCCAGGTCTACAAACTCACCAAAAACATCAATAAACATTTTTCAAGCCATGGATCAAGTTTTTCAAACGTGGGTTGAGAGATTTAGTAGCAAAAAGAGAGAAATCATTGTTTTTCCCTAGTTTCCTCCTATGGACTGTCATAGATTTCTCACAATCCCAAGCAAATGAAGACTCAAACCCAAAGCCAAATTAAAATATAGATCAAGACAGAATTTTGCTCAAGATTTCAGGGTTTTTAAGCAGTTGGAAAAATATTTATTACATTTTTAGTGCTTGCTGCCCACCCTAGCTAAGGTTTAGACAGTTTTCACCAAAATCACTATAACTTCAACAAAACTTGATGAAATCTCCTAAAATCAACGCCATTTGAAAGAGGATTCAACAATATTTAACGTGCAACTGGTTTCAAGCCATTACCAAGGCCGTACAGTTCATACCAAACCAAGAAAGTGACCTGAAACTCAGAAAATCACAACAAAACTGGGACAGTTTTTGGAAAAATCTCAATAACTTTCTCAAAACATGATGAAAATTCATGAAACCAACGCCAAATGAAAGAGGGAACACAATAATATAACATGCAATTGGTTTTATTCCATAAGCAGGGCTGTACAGGCCATACAAGAGCCAAAAACTTGCTGCAACTACAGAAAACAATGGAAATCTTATTCAAAATTCTTGCATAAACACCAAAAATCACTTCAAATGTTCCAGTAATTTCAGTAATTTCGCTTCAAGAGTGTGGGAGGCACAAGAGAGTGTTGGAGGGGTGGGCAGGGGGTGGGAGAGGTTTGAGATATTAAGGAGGGTGGGAAAGGGTTGGAGAGGGTGGGAGAGGGGTGAGAGGAGGGTTGGAGAGAGTGGGAGAGAGAGAGGGTTTAGAGGGAGGGGTTGGAGAGGGTGGGAGAGGGTGAGAGAGGGGTGAGAGAGAGGGTTGGAGAGAGTGGGGAGGAGGGAGGGTTGGAGAGAGGGAGGTGGGGAGGTGGAAGAAGAGGGTTGGAGAGGGTGGGGGAGGGTGGAAGAGAGGGTTGGAGGGCTAGAGAGTGTTGAGGAAGGTGGGAGAGGGTCCACCATATCCCACCCACCTCTCCCTAACCTTTCTAACACCTTCTGTAATCTTCCCACCCCCTCTCCCACTGCTCCCCTCTCTGCTCTCTCCAGCACTCTCTCACCCTCTCCCTACCCTCTCCAGCACTCCCCACCCTCCCACTCTCTCAAACCCTCTCCACCACTGCTGCTTGATCTTGAGAGGAAGGTGGAGACCTATCAAAATGACTCACAAATGATCTTAGGATCAATTTCAAAATAGGTTTCAAAGAACTCATCAAAATTCCACCATGGCATGTCCTCCTTGTGGCACAGGCAGCCTGGTTAAGCCACTTTGCACTCCGGCTTTCCCGACACTTAACAAAATAAAAATATGGTTAGACACCCATTAAGGACTTACATAGCATGCTTCAATGTCGGATATGCTCCTTGGGCCGGTTTAGACTTCCAATACATCACCATGGGAAAAATAAGGAAAATAGGTCAATTTAACAAAGGAAGTACCCTTCAAACTTATCCAATCATCTTGAAACCTTGGAGCAGCAAATTAAATGGCTCAAAACCATAGAATCCAAGTTTTTAGACCTCTATGACACCTCTAACATGCTCCAACACAAACCCCTCCTCAACTTGCCTCAAAAACTAGGGCTTTTTGATTCTAGGACTTCCAAACACTTCCAGGTCTTAAATTTTGACTTTTCACCATTAATTCAACATTACTCAACTACAACAACTCAAAAATATACCTCTTGTTAAGGAAGATTCTCCACTGCTATACCCTAGGGTCCATCTTCATGCCTTTTTTCATGCTAAATCACTGTGCACATGTTAGATTTCCTCTTCCCTGCACATTTATTTGTTAGTTTCTCATGGTACATGTTATATTTGATCCATTTCATAAGTTTTCAGTCATAACACCCTATGAAATGGATCATTTATTCATTTTAAACCCTCAAAACTGTGTAAATTTGTCCTTTCCTGTAGACAGTCAGCCAAAAAATGTACAAGAATTGATTCTTATTAACTTTCAGAGCATTCAAGGGTTAGAATACATGAAAATACCAATACTCAATCCTTCACCATGAATTAAACTTCAATAGGAATTCAATAAACTGCCAAAAAAACACAAAATAATGCAAAAAACTGTAATTTACTGCCTTTTTTTTAGAACAGTCTGTACAATTCCTTCAAAACTTCATCAACCTCCATACAAGTGACTATCCTAGGGTTATAGATCAATTCACAAACTTTCCCAACCAACCAAAGTCGGATTCCATTACATTAAAGTTAATTAAACCCCTAAACTCACTTTCCCGCCCAAACTAAAATTTGAAAAATTTGAAATAACAAACTTGAAATTTATTGACATCTACCCCCTAAAAGCTATTGGATATTCACTATCCAAGTTTATTTGACCTATCCAAAGCATTAGATCATTAATCAAATCCCTAAAACATAATTTACCCCTTACATTGCATTTTTGACCTAGATTCCTTATCAGGAACCTTGAAACTTTGAACATTCTTATTACACTTATTCAACCCAAATGCCATTATAGGCTCCAATAGATTATAATTGATGTTTTGACTTGTTTGGAAGGTCCTCCTGACCCCTACACTCTCCTGGTTCTTGAAGTGCTCCTTGAAGGTCCTGGGTGCTCCTTGAAGGAGGCAGATTTGGACAAGGTAGAGGACCATTTACAAGTAGATGTTTCAATTGCAATGAACCAGTGCATCCTTCCTTCAAGTGTCCTAAATGGGAACAAGCTGATAGGGGCAGAGAAAGGAGAGCTAACTTGGTACAAGAAGGAGAAGACAAGAAGGAGGAACCAAAAACATTAATGGGAGACCCTGTGACTGATGGTGAGTTTCTCATGATCAAGCAAGGAGAAAGGCTTCATCAAGAACCAAAGGTAACCATTTTCAAAACAAATTGTCTCAGTCATGGTAAGATCTATAGATTGCTCATAGATTCAGGGTCACATAGCAATTTAGTTTCACTTGATATGGTAGATGTTGATATTGAATATCCAATAGTTTTTAGGGGGTAGATGTTAATAAAATGAGAGTTTGTAATTTCAAATTTTCAAATTTCAGTTTAGGCGGGAAAGTGAGATTAGGGGTTTAATTAACTCTAATGTAATGGGAACCGACTTGAATTGGTTGGGACAATTTGGGAATTGATCTATAACCCTAAAATCATCATTTTTACGGAGGTTAAGTGGTTGGTGAAAGATTTGTACGGACTATTTCTGAAAATAAAGAAAAAACACAGATTTCTTGCACTAGTTTGGTGTTTTTTTGATGAATCATTGATTCCCGTTGAAGATATACATTGTTGGACGCCTTGGTAATCTGTATTTTCATGTTTTAACATTCCTTACATGTTCTGGTAAGCATAATAGATCAACTCTACCACGTTTTAATTGACTGTCCACAGGAAAAGTGCAGATTTTACACAGTTTTGAGGGTTTTAAATGAATAAATGATCCATTTCATAGGGTTTTATGACTGAAAACTTATGAAATGGATCAAATATAACATGTACCATGAGAAACTAACAAAGAAATGTGCAGGGAAGAGGAAATATAACATGTGCACAGTGATTTAGCATAAAAAAAGGCATGAAGATGGACCCTAGGGTATAGTAGTGGAGAATCTGCCTTAACAAGAGGTATATTTTTGAGTTGTTGTAGCTGATTAATGTTGAATTAATGGTGAAAAGTCAAAATTTAAGACCTGGAAGTGTTTGGAAGTCCTATAATCAAAAAACCCTAGTTTTTTAGGCAAGCTGGATAGGAGGGTTTGTGCTGGAGCATGCTAGGAGGTGGCCATAGAGGTCTAAAACTTGGATTCTATGGTTTTGAGCCATTTAATTTTCTTCCCCAAGGTTTCAAGATGATTGGATAAGTTTGAAGGGTACTTCCTTTGTTAAATTGACCTATTTTCCTTGTTTTTCCCATGGTGATGTATTGGAAATCTAAACTGGTCCAAGGGAGTTATATCTGATATTGAAGTATGTTATGTAAGTCCTTAATGGGTGTCTAAATCCATATTTTATTTGTTAAGTGTTTTGTAAAGCGTGAGTGTAAAGTGGCTTAAACTAGGTTGCCTCAAGCATAAGGAGGACATGCTATATGGTGGAATTTTGATGAGTTCTTTGAAACCCATTTTGAAATTGATCTGAAGATCATTTGTGAGTCATTTTGAGAAGGTCTCCACCTTCCTCTGCATCAGTGGGCAAGGGTGGGAGATGGTTTGAGAGAGTGGGAGAGGGTGGGAAAGGGTTTGAGAGGGTAGGAGAGGGTGAGAGAGGGTTGGAGAGAGTGTTAGAGAGTGGGAGATAGTGGGAGAGGGTGGAAGATTATAGGTGTTAGAAAGGTTATGAGAGGGTGGGATATGGTGGACCCTCTCCCACCCTCTCCAACACTCTCTCTAGCCCTCTCCCACACTCTCTCACTCTCTCTAACCCTCTCTTCCACCCTCTCCAACTCCTGCAACCCTCCCACTCTGTTCCTCTCTCCTACCCTCTCCCACCTCCAAACCCCTCTTCTGCAACCCTCTCCCCCACCTTTCTCCAACCCTCTCCTGCCCTCTCCTCCCCAATCTCAAACCCTGCCACCCTCTCCCATAGTTCCAACCCTCTCCCACCCTCTCCCACCCTCTCCCACACTTCTCCCCACCTCCCACCCTCTCCAACCCTTCCGCAACCCTCTCCCACCTTCTCCAACCCCTCTCCAACCCTCTACCACCCTCTTAGGACTCCTCTCCACTCTCTCCCACTATCTCCATCCCTCTCCCACACTTCCAACTCTCTTCCACCCTTCTCCCACCTCTTTCCAACCTCTCTCCCACCCTCTCTCCAACCCTCTCCCACCCTCTACCACCCTTTTAGGACCTCTCCCACTCTCTCCAACACTCTCTCACCCTCTCCCACCCTTTCCCACCTTCCCTACCCTCTCCCACTCTCTCCAATCCTCTCCCACCTCCAACACTCTCTAGCCCTCCAGGAATTATATACTCACGCTAAGGTCAGCCAAAGACCCAGCCCCGAGGAATGGTCCGCCCTAGGCTTGTTCTATTATTAACATTTGTGTTACTATTGATATATATATATATATATTTTATTTGCATAACTTGTGACTTGAATTAAGTCTGTGTTTATTGATGAGTTAGTAGATCTAATCCAACCTACCTTAGTGATGTGGATTCCATATCTTCATTAGAAACTCGACCATGATCATCAACTCAATGGTGTTGATGGCTGAGGTCCTTATAAATTATTGGTCTAATGTTTGCTAGGTTTTCATGAGGTACATGTGTAGGAAGCAGCTTTTGGGAATTATGTTAGAGTTTGTGGTCAAAATTTGAAATTTGTGTTTTGTCCTTAATTGTATTTTTGTGTGAAATTTTGGGCATGACAGGATAGATGACTACCTCGTTTGGGTAGATTCCTATCACGGATGGATATATGAATTCTTGTCCCATATGGACTAATGCCTAACCTGTATGGTTGGATGCCCATCCCGGATGGATGGATGCCTATCCCGTATGGATAGAAGTACCTGAGTATGCAAGTGAATGAACACAAAATAAGATAATAATAAAAAAAATAGTGGTAACTTTTGGGGTATTATTTTGGGTTATTACATACAGACCAACCCTAATGAACAAATCAACATTCCATGTAGAGAAAAAATGGAAGAGAAGTCGGTACCTTGCATGATTTGTAAGTCCATTTATGATCATTCATAGTTTGAAACAGGTTATAGTTTCAAATAAGTTATGGTTTCAAACATGCTATGGCTTGAAACAGGTTATGGTTTCAAACTAGTTTAAGATAACAACCTACGTGAATGGAAGGATTATAGTATGGGTTGTTAAATGGCGAACTGACTTAATTACTAATTATTGTTAACTATTATTATTTGAAGAGAAACATTGGAAAAATCTTGATTATGGTAACTCGAGTGTAGGTGTCTTTGAGAGACCTTGTAAGGAGAACTACGTGTGACTTTGACTCGTTTGAAAGCAGGAACGTAGGCGGTCCTTGGGTGAAGGATACCTCGGTGACCTCAAGTCCGTAGGGGGAGGGTCTAGGGGGACAACTCCTCACATTCCACCATAATCTCCCTTCCAACCTTGTTACTTATTTTGCAGGCCTCGCACTGTGCATTCCACAATGGGTCACCCTAGCATACTAGACAGTACAATGTTGACTATTATTTTGATTAAATAAATTATCATGCATACTTAGCAAGTTAGGAATAACTCAACTAAGAAGGGAACAAAACCTAAGGGGGCTAGTGCATTGAAATGGGGGAAAAAAGAGGCAAAATAATAAAATTTCACTATAACATGATCGTGCTACAGCTAATGCAAACATTTTATATACAACATAAAGGAAAAATACCCTGCTACCTTCATTTGCCAAGCCAATTTCTCCGAAGTTAGGTTGGAAGAAAGTCTTGTAATAAGTGGTAATCACAGGGTGGACTCACGAAGTTAGGCTGGAAGGAAGTAGGATCACAAAATGGAGTTCCTCGAAGTGGGAAGTTAGTGTGCAATTTGCTGCAGGTTCGAACATCAGTTTGAACTCCTATCTTTAGCTTAAGATTTGGCTTTACAATGTGCAATGAACCTTAGCATAGGTTACTTATTAAAAAAAAAAGGAAAAGGGCAAGGAAGAGAGAAGGTTCCTAGACCTAAAATTCAGCAATGAACAGTGATCATGGAGGATTTTACTATGGACAACCTTCCTAAAATAGAATTTCACTTAACCAGATTACTACACAATCTCATGAAATTTGTGCAAGCTTCAAAGGACTGCAGATATTCAGTTATTCATTCACCATAAGCATGAGCAAACAATAGAAATTTAGAGCAGCCGTTAATCTAAGTCCAGACTAACTTTACACAACTGTATGTCATCAACAAACAACCAAAAGTATGGATCAAGAAGGCATCTAACAACCATCTCTTCTCCATGCTTGGTACATTTCGAAGCGGCTTCCACCATTTGTTTCGATCAAGCGAATGCCCTAGCAACAAAATTCATGAAGAGCGAAGATATTTCGTCCATTGCACTCTCCTCCATCTTCTTATGGAAATATTCTTTAACTTTTTCCACATCTAGTTCCTTGATAGACATATTTTTATCAGTCATTAATTGGATATAACCTTCGTTGTCTGCCTAATGTTCTTTAGCCCACTCGAGGTTGAGCTCGGCTTCATGCAACACCTTTTCCAATACCTCGTTTCGATGATGATGAGGTATGTTACAAGAGTGTACAATGACCTTGCTTATATAAACCAAAACCCCAATAAAAAATTCATCTAATCTACCTTAAAAAAAGACAAACCCAAAACTAAATGGTTAAAAATATACACAAGTCAATAGATAAATATATTAATAAAGAAGAGTAACTCAACAAACCTTCCACCAACATCCTCAAATAGGAGTCATTCTTCAATTAGGTATCTTTTCTCTTTCTCATTATTGGCTATCTTGTTCCATTCTTAATGTTTCTACTTACCCCCATCTAAGCTATGTGGCAATCTCTACCTTATACCTCCTTGAATACAAAAAATGAAGAATAATATATAAAAGTGGTGGAGAGAGGGGCCTTGAAAGGGCATTCAACGCTTGCTTATGATTAAGAATAATTAAGTGATAAGGTTTTGGTTGAAAAGAATGATATTATTTTATTATCTTGACAAATGAAGTTGATAAGAGTTTACCAAACATGCTTTTTATAGAACAAAAAGTAGTCCCTTGCTTGGTTTTGGGTCAAATCTATTCTTCTTTTTGAGTGCATTCTATTTTAGCATGCTTATGTAGATGACTTTCACTAAATTTCATTCATGTTTGGATTTTCATTATTGTGTGGGTCTGCAAACTTTCAAAAATTTAGGTATTATCATTACTCATACGTTCATTCTAATTTCTTCCTTTCATTCTTTTGTGCAGGTATGTATTATGATGTTTTCAATTTTTTAGTTTTTAAGCTTTTTTTTTTTAAGTTTTAATTTTAAGATTTTGATTTTTAATGACTATCTATAGCCCATGACAATTATTTTATAAAATTTTAATGACTGTTACCATCCCATGACAGTCCATGGGCTATCTGGCATCTATCTGGTACAACTCTTCCTTTTGGTGCAACACTTCGGAAAAAATAAAATATTTAATTAGTTGCCTTTTGGAAAATTAAATATTTTAATCTTTAATCCTCGTCTTTGTGAAAATTAATTCAATAATAGTCTTCTTTCGTTGGAAAAATTCACTTCACTTTTTTCTTGTATGTATCTTCAGTATGCTCTTTAGGTAAAAATAATTATCCCTTTTATAACCCTCTGGTAAAAATTGATTCATTTGGCTTTTCACATAAAAATATTTTTGGGTAAAATAATTACCTAATTCGATAAAATTATCTTACCTCCCAACACAAGCACTTTAAATCTTCGGTAAAAAATAATTACTTTTCAATATTATTGCACATTTTGATAAAATAAAAAAATTAAAATAACTTTTAAATAAATAAAAATACTCTTTAAATAAAATAAAATAATTTAAAAGATTAAAATTATGTATTATGTATAATAAATAAAATGATTAAGATATTTGTACAATCTATATTAATTATTCTTTATTTCTTATTTACAAAATAAAATCTAAAACATTATTAAAAAATAATTATTTAAAAAAAACAACTATTAAATAAAAAAAATAACATTAACTAATCTTCAATTATTAATCAATGAAATTAAATATAAAAAAAATTACATATTAAAAATAAAATTTATACAAACATTACATGTTAAGAATGAAATTTAAAGAAGATAAAATAAAACGTAAGGCACTAAATGGGGGAAAGTATGGCTATAAAAAAAATCAATAAATCAATAAATATAGCCATACTTTTGGATTGACCCAAAGAGATAAAATTGATGGGTTTTAAACTTAGATTCATACTATAAAACTATAATTATATTAACAAATAATTAACATACAAAAGTTACATTATGCGAAGAACATTTATTTAAATCTAGATTGAAAAATATATAAAGGTGAAAATTTGATAATTAGAATAATTTAAAGTATTTATTGATTTTTATTTTACAGTTCATGAATATCAATGTTTTCTCTCATAACATTCTATTCATCATCAACCCTTTGAAATTACACAATTCAATTAAAAACTAATTTATAAATTGTAAAATAAAAATTGATATTGCATCCAAAAATATCTAATTTTAGTTATAATTTATAGTAACTTAAAAATAAAGAATTTATAAAAATATTATTAAATTTATGAAAAATAAATAAATAAAAATTCATATATAAAAAAATCAATAAATATTTTGTAATTAAAATATATTAAAATCAATTTTTTAAAATAAAAAAAACTACATATATTTAATTTTAGTTATAATTTATATTAATAAAAATATTATAAAAATATTATTAAATTTTAAAAATATATATTTAAAAATAATAAAAATTCATATAAAAAAAATCAATAAATATTTAATAATAAAAATATATTAAAATCATTTAAAAAAAATAAAAATAAACTACATATATTTAATTTATATTAACTAAAAATAAAAAAGTTATAAAAATATTACTCCAAATGGCAGGCGGAAGGGGATGAATTAAACTAAAATTCAAACTCAATAAAATTAAACTGGACGGAAGTCTAGGGCGAATTTTCCTGCACAGAAGTCTAGGGCGTATGGAACAGGATTGACGAGGACAAGAAAATACGGCACTAGCACAACAGGTATGTCAGGGACCGACGAGGACTGGAAAATACGGCAACGGGTATGTCAGGGGGATGGCAGCGGATGGGCATCGATGCCATGCGGTGCAAATTGTCACCCCTATAGACATTGCCGCTCAAGGAGGGATGGGGAGTAAATTTTAGGGTTATGTTTAGGTACTCCTAGCTTTGGTTGTATGCCTATAGTAGTTTGACATGGATTAGTTTTAGGTTGTTTAAATGTTATTGTAAAATCATTTTTTGTGAAGTGGATTTTGTTTTTATGTTTTGGTTGTAGTTCATAGGAAATTTTTTATACGAGGTTAAGAAGAGAATTATTTGTAAAATTATATTATTGGAATTTATAAAGTCAATATATATCTGATAATTTAATTAATAAAGTTAATGTCATTTTGTGATTTTTATAAACATTTTGTGTATTGTTGGTGCATGTGGTTAATAGGATTATTTGCTCTTTATTGGGTGTCTAATACTTGTTTGCATCAAGTTGTATTAAAGTAGGTATACTTATCGGGAATATCAAGGAGTGATGCATGAGATAGTATGTTTGTTTAGTTGTGTATGACAAAGTTCTAATATTTTATTGCACAAATTTTGTACCTATAGAGAACTATATGTGAGGAAATGGTGATGATAAAAGAATGAGCATTATGTAAATGTGTGTTGGTTGCACTCCAACAAAGAGAGTGTTGAGTAGAGGAGATATTGGCATCCTTCACTATGTGGGAAGTGAGTAGTTGGGCCTTCAAGTGTGCATTTTCTACTGACATTGTTGGGTAGAGGATACTTGTGGTTGTGAGTGAGTGGAAGAGAGTTTATCTTAGAGTTTGTATCTTTGGAATTGTGGGTTATGAGAGTATGAATGTCACAAGGTGTCTTCTAGAAAGAGGATAGTGATGTCCTTGAGAAGGTTTACAAATTTTTCTCTAATGGAGAGAAGAGAGAGAGCTTCAAAATAAAGAAGCTAAAAAGAGATAGAGAAAATTGTGCAAAGATATCATATATGTTAGCAGTCTTGAAGGAGAGAAGTTGAGATGAGTAAAAGGAGAGAAGAAGAAAATAAAATGGGAGATAGCAAGTTCATTGATTTTTCAAACATTATTTTATTTAAAAATATGGAGGAAGGTAAAGGTAGAACAAAGGATTTCCTCATGCAAAAGCATAATATACAATAGTAAATTATAGTGGTGATTGATGTTTAAGAACAAGTTGTAAAAGATACAAACTTCTTGTTGTAGAAGTCCCTTTTTGAGGTAGTGGTTGATTTTGGAGTTGAAATGGTAGATTATTGAGGCCTTCTATTTGATCTTAGAGTTGACGAAGAGAATATCTTGCTTGAATGGGAGATGAAGATGATCAAGGATTTCTTCAGTTTAAGTGAGTCTTCACATAAACAAATGTTGTAATAGAGAATAGAAAATAAAGGGAGAAGAATGGATTCTTTCAAATCTATCATTAATCATGAGTTTTAAAGCTAATATCTAAAATTTAGAGAACATGTGAGCCTTGTTAATGTAGAGAAGCATGAATAGGATTACCTTCACAAGGTACAAGATGGACAAAGTGAAGAGGTGATAGTTTTTGACAAAATGAGTTGTGATGACTTATGTGGAGAAGATGGCATTTAGTGGATGTGGATGGACAATGGTGGTTTGAATCCATTGAAATATGAATAGAGTGCATAAAAGGATGACCCTTGATGGAGCTAGATAGATAGTGGGTTGAATCCCATGAAAAGACAAAGAAGATAGTGAAGAGAAAATAGGAAGAGAAGGAGGCCAATCTACATTGGATAGAAGTCCGTGAGAGGTGTGAAGGATAATGAAAAAGTTTGAGATAGGGAGATATTATTTTTTTCTATCTAAGTGTTGGAACATTTGAATAAATAAATTTTACAAAGTAATTATTTTAGTAATGGAGCTTCCTACAAATTGCACACTTCAAAAGGGTGATCTTACTACTTGGCTCTATTTTTTTATTCATTCTCACAAACTTCTTACCCAATGTGTCTAATGTAAGAACATCTTGACTTTGACAACCATGTAAAAAAACTATAAATATTTCTAACAAATTTTCTTTTCTCTTTTTTCCTTCATCTTTCCAAATTTTTTGTAGGTGTTGTAGTTGGTCTTTCTCTTGAAATTCTTTCTTGAATCAGTTTTTCTATGAAGGTTTGTACATCGATAAAACTCATTTCCATTTTGGTAATAGTTGTCATGAGATAAACGTGGAAACTTTTTACAGAATGAACAAAATCCTATCTCATGTGTTGATTGGTACCAAACTTTCCCATTGTGATCCACTTGGCATGGAGAATCTATTTCATGTATGGGTGTGAAATATCTTACAGCACTTGAATCATTTTTTAAAATTTGGAAAATAGTTATTACCTTGTAATAATTTTTATACTAGTAATTTGGAAGCAATTTTCAAAAGAACCTACCATCTTATATCTAATTGTAAATCATTAAAATTTTAGTACAATAGTTACCAGTCTAGTCCATCATGGCCAACTATTTTCTAACAATATTAGTTAAATTATGAAACAAAACTTAACTTTTGTTGGTCTATGGAGCCTGATTAATCTTTGGATTTTAAATTTTGGCCACTTTGCCTTATTCAATTTCCCACAAATTAATTAATAGGGGAGTTTAGGGGGAAAATCCCCTCCTACAAGGTCTAGGGGAACCACTCCCCCAATGAGGGCTCGGGGCTGAAGCCCATGGTTGGGCTCTAGAGGCAAAATTTTCCTATTTTTACTAAAGGTTCACTACATATTTGTATTGTAATTCGATTGAAAAACCAATTTTTAATTTCCTAGAAAATATATTTGATGTGGATTGAAATGTCAATGGTCGTGTAAACTAAAGGTGAACAGTCACGACATAAAGTGTTTGATACTTGCAGCAATGTGCATGTGAGAAAATGAATAGTTGTGTGAAGTTTTGTCACGTTTTTGTGATGGGCACATGTAGCACTGCATGGATATTTTAGTGGAATTTGTGAGGAATTTAGTGCACTTTTATGTTGCACATTGTAGTTGTTTGTTGTAGGCTATTTTGTATTTTGTATTTCTAGAAGTTGAATAAAATTGGACTATTGTTGTTTGTGGATGTAGCCCAAAAAATGGTGAACCACATTAATTTTTTGTTGTCTTTCCTTTGTGTAATTTTTATTTCTCTGTTCTATTTTATTTAAAATATGAACTTAATTGATAATTTATTTCCTCAATCTTGCTAGTTAATCCTAACAACTTTTTCCATGAACCACCTCAAAAGAATAAATATACATATATAGATTATATGCAGGTGGTTGTGCCATGTTTTGAAGTTGTCAAATATTCTTAGAGTTGTGTCCTTTTGGTATTTTTTGGGATTGGCTTAGTAATATGAAAAGGAAATTTTAGTTGA
>VDFB02042605.1:0-31556 GCA_007258455.2 Sequoia sempervirens
GAGCTTGGGAGCTATCAGAAACATGAGGTTACTATTTATAGTAAGCCACCTTCAGAAACAGGCTAAAAATAGCAGGGTGACTAAAAGTGGCAGTGCCGACAGGTTGATAAGGTTATGAGGATGCTACGTTCAAAATTTCAAGATGATCCGAGCTTCAGAAGCGCAAATTCAGAGAACTTACTATAAACAGCAGGGCACATAAGCTGGCGAAAATGATGAAAATTTTGTCTAAGTCTGGAATCTCGTCCAGTAGGCCTGGCTAAATGCGCCCATCTTAGCTGGAGGCATAGAAAATTCTAAGTATGGCGTTCATCCTGCTCAGGGGTCAAAATGCGCCCAAGGCAAGGAAGGTCAAAGAAAGTCAACAATCTTCATCCTGTAGCTACCTGAAAATGCGCCCAACTTGAAGTTCATCCTTCTCAGGCATCAAAATGCGCCCAAGGCAAGAAAAGTCAACAAGGTCAATGCTTTTTATCCTTCTTCAAGGCCAAAATGCGCCCAAAGCAAGGAGGGAGTCAACGAAGTCAAAGTTTTTATCCTTCATCACATGCAAAATGCGCCCAGCTTGCAAACTCGTCCTCCTCACCCTCCTAAATGTGCCCAAACTTGTGCATGTCAAGACAAAAAAGCGAAGTTGAAGAGTCATCCAGCTGATAGGTTCAAATGCGCCCATGTTTGGATAGTAAATGGTGAATAAGGGTGGTAATTGAGGTGAAAATTTTGCTAAGGCGTGGTAAATCCAAGGTGAAAGCTAGGCGTTATCCTCCATCATGTGTAGAATGCGCCCAAGGTGGTGGGCCTTAGAGAAAATTGCTAGGCGTGTGTGTTGGGCGCCTAAAGCCTAAAAGTGTTAGAAAATTGCCTAGGCGCGATTTTAAATCACTCTTCAAATGCTATATGCGCCTAGAGTGAGGGGAGTTATAAGGTGTTAAAATATTTTCTAAGGTGGTGAAGGCAAAGTGGCTAAGGCGTGATTTTAAAATCCTCCCAAGTATGTTAGGCGCTTAAGGTGATTTTAAAATATCTTGAAGGCGTTGAAATATTTGAAGGTGGTGGAAATAAAATGAAGTGTGCTAGGCGCCTCAAGTAGAAAAGTGAAATATTTTCTAAGTGTTGGAGAACTCCTCTAAGGCGTTGGAATTTTTTTTAAGAAATGTTTGCAAATGAAGTGAGAAATAAGGTGTGCTAGGCGAATAAATTTTTCTAAGTGAAGATGATACTTCTCTCGCTGGCAGGCAAACAAAACATTTTCTAAGGCAAGTTCTCAGAATGCAAGATGATTTAAAAATATTTCTAAGGCAAATTATTTTCTTCTTAGAAAATACGCCTAGAGCCCCAAGATGATAAAATTTCTCCGTGGAGCACGAGCGACTTTCCTCAGAAGTGAGGTCAGAAGACGATGATAATGCAAGATGATTCAAGTTCTTCAAGAATTTGGAGCAACACAGGATGATCGCAGGCGAAGAATCAATTTAAAATGGCGAAAATAATATTTTTTCTAAGGTTCAAAATTGAAAAATTAAATGAACCCGTTCGTTGGGTACCCATGAATTCGAGGTGTTCTGAAGAAAATTTTCTTCTGGGTACTGGACATTTGCGATGATAAATGGATTTCCAAGTCTTCTGAACTTCGCCGACACTTTTTCGGTGAAGAATTTAATCAGTGCTCAAATTGTGAATTTTCCTAAGGGAGAATTTTAAATTTCTAAGGCAAGATGAATAAAATGTGTTTTCAAAGTGAATTTTCTTCGAACGATGAATCTGAAGTGAGTTGCCTAGATAATTTTGATTAAATTCTTCGAGGATGAATTTTCCAGAGCAGAGGAGAGTTAAATTCGATTACCAGTGACAGAGCTCCGGCTGGTGAGTAAAAAAATGATGAATTTAAATTAAATTTTTCGAAAGAAATTCAAAGGCGCCAGTCAAAGTCAAGTTTCTAGAAGAATAAGATTCCCGACGACTGGAGACAAGTGTCAGAAGCACCAGAGAGGGAAAATTTGAATTCTTGAAGTGGAGTAGTGGAGTTTAATGGCACTGGCTAAAATTAACTTCTTCTAGAATTCGAATTCTAGCTATAAAATGAACAAGTTTCTTGTTTTCACAGCTGAGGAAGTCGAACTTGCTTTGAGAGTGAAGCATTGCAGTGAGTTGCTGGAGAGCTTGAAGGAATTCGAATTTTGCTGAGGAATTGAGTTTGCTGAAGAGGCGCACTTGAGAGTTGATCAAATTCGCAGTTAAGGGGGGTACGCCTTGAGTTGCTGAGAAGTATTTGCTGAAGTAAAAGAGGACGCCCTTGCTGATTAAAGAAGTTGTTGAAAGCTTGAGCTGAGAGGTACGACTTTGCTGGTGAAGCTTAATTCATTGCTATTGATGAGGTTGAAGTTGCCAGTTGAAAGAGTGGACGCCTTGTAGTGAGTTGAATCGTTGAGAACTTAAAAGGCACGAACTAGCTAGTTTGCTGATTGCTGATTGCTGATACGAAATTATTGAAATTGCTGATTGCTGATAGTGAAGTAAAGTCATCAAAGTCCACTTAGAAATCTGTTCTAAGTGTTGGAATTCGAACTTATTCAAGAGAAGAAGCTGAGGTTTGCAAACACGAGAGTTATTGCAGCTTCTAGAATTCGACTGCAGCCCCTATGTAATGTCATGTATCATTTTTATTGAATTAAATTGCTGATGAATGTTGTTGCAGATGGTCAAGCGCAGGACAACCGAGCGACAATGGTGCCTCACATTTAAGTCATGGATCAAAGCCGGAAAAGACGCTCATGCCAGAGTCGGTTTATTTCAAAGCCGGGCAAGTTGATAGGACACTAACCCGGGCTCCGGTCAACCTGTAGAAAAGTCCCAAGAATGTAATGGAATTGGAAGTCATCGCTTCAACATTTCGCGACAACATCGGGCCCCGGCGACTATATACGGGTTTCCCGCCGCCTATACAAGGTTCGAGCCGATAATGGAGGCGCTTAATTGCTACGAAGGAACACCGGTCGATCATGTCACCTGATGGCCAAGTGCTTGCCAATCTTACTCCGGCAGCCATTGGTGAAGCTTTCGGGATCCCGGTGCACAGGAATATGATCTACAAGTCCAGAGAACGGGCTGAGCGGATGTATGCTTCTGCTTTTGAGAGATGCATGGATACAATTAATACCCACTGGATGAGCACTCCCAAGCCTTCTCGAACGAAGTTGCCCAAGCAGATCATAGCGGATGACTTGAAGCAGGAATACTGTGATCTCATCATGATGCTGAGCAGGGTTGGAGGTTGCCCACAATCATTTATTTTTGAACCCTGGATGTTTTACTACATCAACCTGGTGCTAGAGGGAAAAGACTATGTCAATTGGGCTGCAATGATCAGTGACAACTTGCACGAGCAGCTCCTGGGCTTGAGGAGAACGAAGACATTTTATATGAGCTCCTATGTCATTTATATGTTGGCACGGATGACGAAGTATAGGGGGATATCTTACAAAGAACCTGTTGGATGCGGCTCTCATCAGTTCAAAATCTATGATGCCTGTCCACAGTTGCACCTGTCGAGCACAACCCACTACAAGCGTGTCAACGACTCATTCACCATGTACATCACGAGGCTGCTTCAGGAGCGATTACAACACAGAATCTCGAAGGAAGCCCAGGAGTTAATTGAAAGGTATGGGTGCTGGTTCATACAATTTCCGAGATTCTCTTACATTAGGCTGCAAGGTTTCTCATCATACCCATATAGGCTGCCTAAATACCCAACAGATAAAATTTTAATGCTAGAGATATCTAGACAGTTGCTAGCCTTTGACAAAATTCAAAAGAAAAAAGAAGGGAGGAGTAGAATTTCCAATTGTTATGGGCAACTCGGATGAGGTGTGTCCCTCGATGCAGGCAGCTAGAGAAGCTGAAAGTGAACTCCAGTTTTATCAGTTTTCATATCATACAAGTCGACAACACTATGACCCGCATCATAACATCAAATGGGTGCTGTCGGAGGAGTTTAAACATAAGGCCACCATAGAGGATTATTGGGCTGATGCTGTTGATGAGATTGAAGTAAGGAAGAGAATGTTCTCTCGGTTGCCTATTACTTTGATCAGGGAGTGCGAAGTGGTGCCGGTTCCAGACCAGGCCAATGAGGATATGGATGTTGTCCATCCTGATTATGCAACAGTTAGAGATACCCCACTTCCACCTCCCGATTGGTCAGAGCTTGAGGTTGCAGATTTGGATACCCTTTCTATCCCTGTCCTGACTTTCACTAGAGCATGGGTTGATAGGCGAGTAAACAGATTGAAAAGTAGGTCAATTGCTTTGACTTACAATATGATGGGAGATCACAGGACGCCCACCACAGGCAGAAAGAAACAGACTACACGAGGTCCAGAGCCCAGGAAGAAGGAAATAGTTAGACAGGAGCCTACTCAGCCAGAGCCTCCACGAATTACAGTTGCATCACCTTTGGAGACACGTTCTCCAAGTATACAGGAGGTTTCTTTATTTGCTGATCAGAGGAATGCATTGAATCAGGTGCAGGTAGTACAGGATAATATTCAGCCTCCACGGAGAGAGTCAGTTGGCCAAAGCGTCAACGCACCTGTTAGGGTTGATCAGCAGGATGATGAGGGGACTATTACTGACCCTCAGTTTCAGCAGGAGTTAGAGGAGGCTATGAATGATGATGATGATATAGTGTCAGGTGATACTCAGCCACTTGAGGACGATGAGCTTCGCCAGAATGATGAAGAAGTTGAGCAGGTTAGAGAGGTCGTGAGGCAATGTACAAAGAGCCCTTGACATACAAGATGATGTGCCCGGGATTGGCTTAAGGGACGTAATGAGAAGAAGCCCCGAGGAGATTGATCCAAACAAATGCTGAGATGGAAGAATTTTTGAACAGATCGGCCCTCCACGTATGAAGAAAGCAAGAAAAATTTTCAAGATCTCCACTGAGGAGGATGGCTCTCGTACTCTTCACGTTGCTGTCCCACGAGTCGAGTGTGACCGGAATGAAGCAGTTCCTGAGAATTATGTGGTCACCACTCTGGATTTGGGACGCCCCACTGGTGCTCAGATTGTTGAGGAGTGTGATAACTCCTTCCTTGCCCTCAAGGATAGATTATTCAAAAAAGAAGGGAAATATAAAAGGTTGAAACGAGAACACAAAGCTTTAATTGGATATGTTCAGCAGTTGTCTCGTTCTCGAGGGCAGGATGTACCAGTGATAGAGCCTCCAGCAGGGATTCCTAGAGAGTCGATCATCGGCTTAGTAGAGTTGGGGAGGATGGCACAGGAGGCAGATAAGTGGGTCACAGGAGTTCGTGCTGAGACAGAGAAATTCATGGAGGACCTTGCCTCTGCCTTTCAGCAGGCTTCCAGTATTGTGACACGGATGGATGCGGTGGATCATGCTTGGGGCGATGCTTCCATCTATCAGAGTAAGGTGATCCAGCGTCTTGAAGTATTGAGACATGTGCCATTGCAGTTGCTGATTGATGGAGGTGTCATTCAGGAGAATGACAGGTATGACTTCTCTAGGTGGTATTCTTCGGCTATCACTGGGCGTGGTTTCTTCGATGCGGCACAGGCGGATTCAGCTAGAGTACATAAGGCTATGGCCAATATCATTGATGGAGTTCAGAATACCTTTGAGGCCATATTTGCTAGGCGGCTGAATCCGGATGAAGTTAGTGTTGATAATTTGAGGGGTTTGCTGGTGCCTTTCTTCGCAGATGTTAAGACCTTTGTACAAGATGATTTCGAGAATACTGCTACATTCTCCACTTTGATCCAAAACACGCAGGACTCCTTAGCTGCTTGGAGAAAGTCTTGTACAAGGCACGAGCATTCAGTCACGATGTTAGAGTTTCAGTTGGATTGTGTTCCACCGATTTCAGTTCAGGAAGTTGAGGCCGTACTTAGCAGATTTGTTGAGTTGGCAGTCAGAGAGAAGGCAAATGGGAACGCACTACTGGACGAAGATCTTCTAGAAGACTTAATATGGAGCATTTATTACCTTTTTACTATTTTTGGGAGTGAGTGGGAATCTTCGATTCATTTAATGTACCACTCCCTATTCTGGCAGTTTTTAGGGTTAGGGCTGAGGTGGCACGATTCTGGCCACTCTATTAATTGTAACCCTAGCCGTCTTTTCGGACTTGGCTAGCTATAAAAGGGGGAGTCCCCCTCATTTGTATTTCATTAGAACAGAAGATTAGAATCAGAATTGAGTCAGAGCTAGAGGCTAGAGAGTAGAGCATAGTAGATCATTTTTGTTAGTGTGGAAGAGAAAGAAAGTTTTCCCTTTGAAGACTTTTGAGGAGATTGTTGTGTAACACTTTTTATGATAATTGATCTTTTCATTGATGGTGGAATTCGTCTTGTCATAAATAGCTAGCAAGGTCTCTTCTTCCTTTCGAATCCAAGTAGCTTAATTTCATGCAAGTAGTTTACTTTGATATGTGGTGTTTTATTGAGGTAGCTTCACTTTATTCCATACCACTAGCGGCTTGTTGATGATAAGTTCGCCTTGCGTGGTCGACTGGAAATCACCTTGAGTTTAACTTCAATTGTGGTCGGTATGCTTATATGCGTCGTTGTGATGGTGTATGCATGTTGAATCATAATTTGAACATCCTTCGTTATCCCTTTGAAGATTGCACCGATTTTACTGAGGCTGTCCGACGTGAGGCTAGGTGAAATTTGGTTGAAGTCTATTGAAACGAAGCCCCACATATCCTGCATTTAGAATAGAATATAAGTTTCTTAGGCCCTAAAATCTTTTACTTTCCGCACATTTCTGATTAGTTTTAGGATAACAAGCTCTATTGCCAAATCACACACGCAAGAATCCCCTTCAAAATCATACATTAGCTGCTAACTGCAAAAAATCTGAACAATTATGTAAGTCCCCTCGTAAGAACACAGCAATACACATCAACCAAACTGGGTCTATTCGCACTTAAGGAACCTTGGAGTTGAACGTGTGATCTATCTCGCAATCTTAGCACACGGAATACTTTGATCAAGAGAGAACAGAGTAGCCCTAAACTATTTTGTTCTCGTTTGGTGCGGTCAAAAAACACATCAACAAGAAGGAGTTGACTTCGAATTTGAGATGAAGGACCTTGGTTCATGCATTACTTCCTTGGATTAGAAGCAAAGCGTAAAACCTGATGAGATGATTCTAAGTCAAGGAAAGTACACCATTGATATACTTAGAGATTTGGTATGATGGATTGCAAATCCATGTCTACACCTATGGAGACCAACCTACATAAATTGAAGGAGGCTGCAACCAGCCCAGACTTGGTGGATCCTACATTGTACAAACAGCTGATTGGGTCTTGATGTATCTAGTTAACACTAGACCTAATATTTGCTATGCAGTGAGTGCACTTAGCTAGTTTATGTGTGATCCGAGACAGATACATCTTGTTGTAGCTAAACATATCCTAAGATACTTGCGAGGAACAGTTGGATATGGGTTGAGGTATTCTTCAGATGCAGACTTGGAGTTACATGGCTATACAGATTCTGATTGGGCAGGGTGTGTCACAGATCGAAGAGCACCTCTGGTTGTTGCTTTTAGTTTGGGTTCTGCTATGATTTCCTGGTGCAAGAGGGAAGTAGTCATCAGCATTGAGTACAACAGAGGCAGTATATTGCAGCTTGTATGGCAACCTGAAGCAAAGCTTCAGAAGATCCTTGCAGGATTGTTTGGACAATCAATGGAGCTACTATCATTCATTGTGATAATCGGAGTTGTGTAGCCTCATAATGTGTTCCATGACGTAACCAAGCACGCTGAGACTCAGTACCACTATTAGAGATATGGTACTACGTATAGTTGTACAGTTGGAGGTACATCAACATTGATGAGCAGACGGCAGATATTCTCACCAAGCCTCTCTCCAGATAAAGTTTGTGTACTTTCGAGATAAGCTTGGTATGGTGGAGAATCCAGCCTTGACTGAGAAAGAGAGTCAAGTTTAATGAGTTCTTCTCTGTGAGAGAAGTTCGAGGTGAAATCCCTTGTTAATGCATTTTCCTCTAAGACGGAGGAATTTGAGGTGCAAGCCCTTGTTAATGCATTTTCCTCTGAGACGGAGAATTTGAGGTGAAAGCCCTTGTTTCCACCCTCTGAGCTGAGTCATGGTGGATGTCATGTGTGTGACTCCATGACATATGTTGTACTTGTGTTTCACCCTCTAGAGAGTCATGGTGAAAGTCACGTTGAGGTGACAACATCACGCAAGTGATGAACACTTGTACTTACCATAGTATGGTTGTAGCCATTATGGTTGATATCGTGTTGAGGCGATATCTAATATCATGATGAGGTGATATTCTTCTTGTTCACTTATGGTTGTAGCCATAGTGATAGATATCACGTTGAGGTGATATGTCTTGTGTAGCTGGAAGTTTACTCCCTAGCTGAGAGGGAGTGTTAATGTTACATACAGCGTCTGGAGTAATACTCCAGCGATCTTCTTTGCTGAATAAATTAAATGATAGCTCTAAGCTATTTAATTTATAGAATCTTAAGAGGCGTGATTTTCTATAGAGACACCACTATTTGTTAAAGCAAAAAATATATTAAATGAAGAGGCGCGATTTCTTAACAAGGCCGACCTTGTTCAAATGGCACGACTTTTAAGAAAGACGTCTTCTTGTTTGTGGCCAACTTGTTTGGGAAGAGACACGTCTTTCTCTCAAAGATGTATATATATTAGATGATGTTCTTCATTGTGATCATCAAGTTTACAAGTCAATTCAGTTCGCTTATTCTCTCAAGTTCGATACATATCCAGTTTGAGTTCATTCAAGATAGACATCATTTTCTGTGTGTGCGAGTTCTCTTAAGGCAATCTGAGATCATCATTGAAGAAGGAGATCAACATATTGCTGACTGTGATCATCAGTTTATCTCAATCTGCTGCATCAGATTGTAGTACTGTGACAGGCTCTTATAATTGGCCTCTATTGTAAAGGAGACTCTTTTGTGATTCAATAAATAAGTGATATATTGTTGCTGGGTTTTTCTCCCTCAAGAGAAGGGTTTTGCTAGGGTATTTGCTGTGTTATTGTGTCTGATTTGAATTAATTTCTGTGCATACAATCTGATCATTAAAATTTACACCATGGAGTTTCTTGATGGGGGTATTAGGGGACGAGTTTTGGGGATGAGGGGACAAAGGGCCTAAGTTTGGGGATAGTGGTTGCAAATATACATATATTACTTGAAAAATTAGTTATAAAAAGATGTATAAGGAATAAGTATAAGAATTACAAATGAAAATTTGGCATACTAAGTAAACTGCCAAATTGTGATGTCCCTTTTTGGTCCATTCCAACACCCTTGGAAACCTCCAATTTTCTTGGAGAGCGCTAGCATTATGGGGAAGGTGTTCTAATAGTGGCAGAGAGTTCTTGGAGTCCAAATGGGTGTAATGGTACTGTCCATGTGTAGATCTGACATTCTAGAAGCGCTCCACACTTCTTGGAGAATATTGTCATCTTGTGAGAATGCCAACTTGCACATGGATCGATCTGCTATGCAGTCAGGGTATTGATGGTGGGTCAAAATTCCTAATTTGGGCTATTTTTTTTTTTTTTGTAACTTTGGCAATTATGTTGGAAATAATTAAATTATTAATTAATTAAATTTAAGTTGTCTAAGCAAGAGATTTATTTAATTAATTATTTTTATAAAGCGACTTTTCGTGGTATAAAATATAAAGTTGTCTGGTGGGAAATTGAAGATTATTTTATTATTTTTGTGGAAAAGTGTATAAAGGAGGAAAGGGAAATGGAAAAATGAATTCTTGGCATTTTAGTTTTTACAAACCCTAGTTTGGAGAGGTCGAACTCAGTTGAGTCTTTAGCCGAAGGACGAAAACCCTTTTGACAATCAATTTTGTGGACAAAAACCCACCAAGCTAATCAAGTGGATTCACATAGGATTCATTGGTGCGCTTAAATTGTTGATTACAGGGAATTTATTGAAAGATTTGTAGGACAAATAAATTAGCAGTATTGGGAAGTTTATCCAGGTGCACTTAATGGTTTGAAGATAACAGATATATGAAGAAAATATTAGTATTTAATTTATAGGTATTCATATATTTGTCTATTGGTCTTCATTGTATATTTGTGGGTCAAAATATATATTGGTCATGCCTACGACAAACCTTAAATTAGCTGATAGGGAAAAATTTGTGGATGTTCCTAGTGATTAATATTTTCCAAAAAAAAAGAAGAAAAAACCAAATTTGGTTGGATATATTGAGGAGGTCGTGGGTTTACCAAGCTATTATTGGATTGCTTCTAAGGAAATCACAAGTTATTTTTTATTATATAGTCAACCCCTTATTCAGACGAAGGATGCAAATATGGTGTGCTAAACTGCGGATGGATGCACCTTTCATAATAAATTGGTTGACAACAATAGTGGTAGAAAAATAGAGACAGATGGAGGTGAATGTGGCATGAAACCCTATTGCAAGTCGCATGGGAAGTCTAAAGATTAATAAAAAAATTGTCTTTGCCCTTGTTTTTGTTGTGGATGCCCTCATTTTGGGCTATAACATACATCGCTTCACTTTTAGGAGTGGCATGAGATCATTTACTAATAAGTGTGGTAGTTTGAGGAAGGATCTGCAATTGCTCAGTCCCCTAAAGTTGGCATTGTAGGAAGAATGTTGCACGGTCAATCCATTAAGGTGGCTATTTTACTAGACGTCTCTGTAGGATGGATATGTATCATCAATCTTTCAAGCTTCATATGGGTTAGTAACAAATATTTTCATCAGTCCTCTATATTTTATCAGTTATCTACTTATCAAAACATATATTAATTGTAAAAGTCAAGTGGAATGTTCAAATTGATGTAACAGTTGCGTTTCTAATGTTGAGCAATTCCTTGCAATATTAAACATCATTTCAATAGTATTCCTTTTATGAGAACTTAATGCAAGTAAACTGTGTTATACCTTTCAGTGCAAGTGGTGGATTGTTAAACATTCACAAAGTATAAGAAAAAAACTAGATTGGTACATCTCATAAATAGTAAATTTAAACATATCACAATGACTGGATTGGACATTTGAACTTTTGAAGTGAACATTAACAATGAAAATGTCAAATTTGAAATTTATATTATAATCAAATTTTCATAATGATGATTGCAATGTTCAAAATGACAAAATGGCTTGAAGTGATGCCTCTAATCATCCCCAAACTCTTCATCACTAGAACTCCTGGACTCCACATGCTCAAACTCCTCCAAACTAATACCAACTAGTCCTGTTTGTGTGGCATTATTATTAATTTGCGCTATCTCCTCTAGCTCTACATTCCATTGGGGTGCTAGACTCTCCTTGTACATAAGTGTTGTGGTTAATTGCAAGACACTAAGTACAACCACAAGCTTCTCTATCCTCCTAAAGGTAATCTTGTTCCTCTTAATAGAGTGGATGAAGCTATAAGTAGACCAATTCCTCTCAGCTGCAAATTAATTACAAACTTGGGACAACATACTAATGGATAAAGAGGTAGTCAAAGAAGCAGGCCCTTGTACAATCTACTACAAAATTGGGTTCTCCTGTGCTCCCTATGTGTCTTGGCTTCCTCAAAATATCCCCTAAGAGTGGCAAATTTTGTACACTTAGTACGAATAGTGTTGGCCTTTGTAGAATCATACATTTTTTGAATGGCCTTCATGAAACCTACTTTCACCTAAGCATCTTGTATAAGTGTAATTCTACTAGGCCTTTGCACATACCACTTTGGGTTCAATGCATAGACAACCATGTGCAAGGGAGTGTTGATCTTCTCCCATTTGTGATGAATGATTGGCTGAATATGGTTCATTGTAGAATTGCAATCCGGGGTCTTTGTATTCTTCATTTGGTCAAGCATAGTATCAATGCACTTATACACCTCTCCAATCTTAGGTGCGTTAGCATCCCCATATCTAATCACTTTGAAAATCGGAGTAATGGAGACTATATATTTTGCATCACTCCAAGAAACATCGCTTTTCACCACATCCTTCACCCTCTCCCCCTACTATGTCTTGGACTGAGGCCATTGATTCCATTATGCTATTATAACCATTAGTTGTAATGCCTCTTGCCACTCAAGCATATTCTTCAAGAGAATGAAATATGATGCATATCTAGTCTCTATAGGTTTTAAGAACTTCTTAGAGAAGCTCTTGAAGAGTGTATGTGAAGTATGGTGGTGGCAAATAAACATCTACACATCTCTAGTATCACTAACAACTATTTTGATCCAACCGATTTTTCCCTTGTCTTTGAGTGCATTGCATTATTCATGGCATGCACAGAACAAGGAGTCCACCAAATATGTCTATAGGTTGTTTCGCTTAACTTCCCTACAACTTTGTACACATGGGTTGCATTTGTCACTAATTGCATCACATTTGGCCCAACCTTCTCTATAGCATCTTTAATGATCTGAAATTGAAAATCAACATCCTTGCAATGCCTTGAACGATCAACAACCCTAAGAAAATAAGGGCCCTTTGCACATGTAACCATGATATTGGTGAGTAGACGATGCGTAATGTCTGTCCATTCATCCATGACTATGTTGCATCCACTTGTGACCTATGATTCTGTCACTTTCTCTAGTAAAATATTAATTTTGGCTAGTTCTTATCCAAGATTATTGTCCTTAATAATAAGGAGAGCAAGACACATGGAACGAAATGTCATTGGCAAAGAAGAATTTGCCAGTGGCATCATCTACCTCATCTTTCAATTGTACAATGAATAAATCCACTAGTAGGTTTGGACCACTAGTCATCCTATGTTTCCTCTTAGCTTCTAATGCCCTTGAACTAGAAGAAATTGTAACATGTGTATTTGGCCTTAGCATAGTAGTAGAAGCAGAATTTTGATGACTCCACCCCCCTGCTGTTAGAGGCAAAGAAGTAGATGTAGGTGAATTTTCTTCACTACATCCCCATAATTTACTTATTTCAGCTCTATATTCGAGGCTTTGTGCCAATTTTTCACATACTTCTACACCTTTGCCTCAAATATGGAGGTGGGCATTAACTCTAGTAATGCTGCCCTGAAATTCAAGCATACAAAATGGCACTTCCACAACCCAATGCTCCCAAACGCCCTAGGCTTTCTTTGTAACTTAGTTGCAAATTGTTTTAAAGGATACTTACTATCGAAGGGACCCTTAGCATATTTTTGTAGCATTTTGGAAGGGTAACTAATATTTGCACTCCAATAGAACTAGTGGCTTCACCCTTCTCTGCTTCTGTACTTTCATTAGGTGCATAATTGGATTCAGTTTCAACTTCTTGAACCTCTTGAGGCTCAACCTCATCCTCACTCATTTTGTGAGAACTCACGCTCACATTGACACTGCAATAAATGATATAAAATTTATATAAAATTAAAAGTAAAATCATGCATAATGCAAGGGATTAAGACACAAGGATTTTCTTTTTCTTTTTATTTTATTTCAAGTCACACAAAGCATAGAAACAAATGATACAAAAATAGGATTCCTTGTTCTTAACCTTTGTCAAACAAGGATTTCACTTTTTCTTTTTTTTTTTTTAATTTAGGTTGCATGAAGCATAGAAGTAGAGGATACACAAAAGTTAAAATCAAAGTTCTACAAAAAATTGAACATCCAACAAATAAAATATTGCTGTCATAAAATTTAAAATTTGATCATTATTCATTTGTAAAACTAAAATAATGAATTTAAATTGAAATTTGCAACAATGTAAATTGTAAACCTCTAAGTTAATTGATAAATTTGTTAGCTAAAATTAGTAATGACTAATTAGTTACTAAATTGAACTATGAAAAAAGAAATATTCATGAAGCAAGCCTACCTTGAGGCTTGAATGATGTTTTGAATCCTTTGATTCAATGATGGATTGACGTCACTCTTTTTCTTGCTCTTCCTCCCACAATTCCTCAATCCTAATGCCTTCAATTGCAATCTTTCAATTTTGTTGTTGAAACTTTGGAGTGAGTTGGAATGAGGCTTAGATGTCTATTTGTAAGTTTTTTGTGAGTATTTAGGGTCTGGGTGGAGTCATAGGCGATTAGGGTTAGAGTGTATGGCACAAATTTAAAAAGCTTTTTGCAACTACTTGCCACGAGGGGGTGCTTGGGCCAAGGTGATATCAAGTTGTTGTATCCTCTTGGTGTAAGGTATGGTGAAGCCATCTGCAACAATAACATTAAATCTCTCAAAATCCTCTATGGCCAGTTGTCTTCGAGAAACCAAATTCTCATCAATGAAATTATATGGCTCTACTATCTATCAACACTATACTCTTTTGCCCATGAAAAACTCTTTGAACCCAAAATGGATGATATCTCGGTGTACCTAAAAGTGTAGCAAGAGTACCTCCCAAAACATGCTCTTCTTTTGTTTCTTCTTGTTTAATTTAATCTTGGCTTCCTACTCCTTTGATTCTGATTCATCCTTTGATATCACCTCTATGTAGTGAATTTGTCCTCTACTAAGGCATCGCTGACGCAACTCCCATGGCTCCTTGCAAGAGAAGCACAACTTCTTCCTCCTAAGCTCATTCTTTGATTCCTCTTCCTTGTTTGCTTTCCATGGCATCTCCTCTTTGAAACATTTGGAACCATCATTGACAATCTTTGAAAATCTTCCATATAACCATCCATTGTACCACTTTGTTTGAATTGAACCAATTCTCTAAAGTAGATCTCTGAGTCCTTATCAAACTTGTCAATCAATCTTTGTGTGAACTCGTCATAAGTGCTTATCAGATTATGCCCTTGGGTAATCAAACCATGATAATACCACTCGTCCTACGCCCTCCAAATGTAGTGTGGCAAATTTGATAGCTTCTTTGTAGGTCCTCATACATCAGATTAAGTGAAAAGCATGTATCTAGCTTCTAAATCCATGCTCATGCAGTGCATTTATTGGAACCATCAAAAGTAGAAATGGTTACCTTACCCAATATATTTTGTAGGTCCTTGTGAGGGTGATTGTCATGTCCCCCGAAATTGTAGCATTGAGATATAAAGCATCGAAAACAAGATAAACAAAATACATATTAAAAACATTAACTATTTAATATTATTATAATTATAATTATCAAAGATAATATTATAATTATAAATATTAAATATAATATTGTAATTACCAAAATATAAATACTAAATATTATAATCATTATAATATATTAACGTAAAATACATAATATATATCAATATAAAAGATTGTAATACATTAAAATAAAATAATAGTGTATATATTGGCAATTTATTATTATTATACTTTAATGATTAAAATACGAAATATTCAAATACAAGGGATCAATAAACAAATAAAATAAATATCAAAATATATATATAAAATTCTAAATTGCAATTTAAATATTATTGTAAATAATAATTATCATGCAATCATTAAATAGAATAATTGACATTATTTACACTTATTAATATTAAATTATTTACAATTATTAATATTTGATATTATTATTAATATCTAATTAGTTGCACCAATTACTAAGTAATGCCATTATACAAGTAGTGATTACTAAGTGCAATCGCAAGAGTCATCTCTAAGCTTTGCACTGATCAGAATTAGAGTAGTTAAGTAGCGATCAAGAGGTGATGACGATTCAATGGAAGGGTTGCAACTTCTCCAAGATCGCAGGATTTAAAGAAACCCCAAATGTTGATGTTTAGCCTCAGGAGGTATTGCCCTAGTCGGCAAAGAGTCAAGTCAGAATTAATTATAAACAAAAATTATACTTGCTGGGTCAGCTCAAGTGGAGGCTTATTCCTGGATTGGTATAAAAAGGAGAGAGACTCTCCTCATTCCATATATAAATTGGATTCATTCATTCTTTTGTGATGAAGAAGAAGATTTGCTGCTCAAGAAGGAGATTTAGTTTTGCTTAGAAATTTGCACTACTTCAGTGCTGGGTTATTTCATTGTATTTTGCCTATCTAGGCTTGATTCTTAAGTGCTGTTTCTGCACTGTTGTATTTGATCTATTATTTATTGAAGTCTTGCTGAGTTTTTCTCCCTTGAGTAGAAGGTTTTTCCTAGGATAAAATATTGTGTCTCTTGTTCTGTTTTATTTTTCTGCTTATTGTGCTTATTTGATCTAAAAACAACATGGTATCAGAGTTGAGGTTCAAGAAAAACTGATCAGATTTGACTAAGCATAATTCCGGGTTGTGTGGAATAAAGTCTTAGAAGGTGGCCACGTAACGAGTCTCTACCTGGGACGACATTGGAGGGTACAGAGTTCTGAGCGCATCCAATCATCCAACACAGGTTTGGGCATCACAGCATACGACAAACTCTACACCCCAGTTGCACTACAGTTCATGCGATCTCTCTAGATTGGTTGTAGTCAAAGAGTAACATGCGAGCTTTGGAGTCTACAGTCGGGAGTATTACACATGATTTCGATTTACCATTACAGTGGCATTTCACAGGTGTCATGGAAATCATTGGTATCAGATCATCACAAGTATCTGGAAGCGCACAATTTGCACCCACAAGGCTATTCATCGCCATCCATTTAGCTTCCTCTCAAGACACTTGCGTTCAACGGGAGAAGCATTTGCGACTCATTGCCTTGAGTTGAAGACCCCGAAGGCATCATAAATTCAGGATACAGAGTACTGTGATGACATTCATTGTTTGAATTGACTATGAAGGAGTTAGGCTGTACATTGTAAGGTCTGATGTGAGGAAGGAAATATATAGTGGCTGGCGTGAGTTGTATTATCTTTTCACAGCTTGTGATCACCATCTCTTCATGCGTGATTCTCAGGCTTGTCTAGAATGGCGGATTTGTCTGTCTAAGTGGCTGTAGCTATTGAGTCTAAGTTGCTATGTGAATCTGAGAAACGTGGGAGCACTTTAATGAGATCGTGTGTCTTATTCTGGCCTGGCGCTTTAGTTTGAGGTATGTACATTGGCTAGCGACCTTCCTTTAGTTATCGCTGGGTGTTCTATGCATGTTGGCGGGCCTGTGTAAGTTAGTCCGAGTCTTTGTGTAGACTCTAGTGTTGAAAGTGTGCTCACAGGTATTGCAATTTGATGTAAAAGCGTTCAGTGAAGTTGTTGTAGTATTTTTGGAGGATGTTGCAGACCTTGCATTTGTTAGTGTTCAGGAAAGAAATCAGGGGTATTTTGTTTTAAAGATTTAACAGAGTTATTCCTTCTTGTTGCCTTGGATGTGAGGTTGAAGATTTCTAAATGTTGTGGTTATGCCATTTGATGACATTGACTGAAAAGGAAATTTGAGGATCAATGTGGGTTATTTTATGCTCTAGCTGAGTGATTGCATTTTCAATCAATAGATTTGAGTGAGTGAAGGGCTGTATAAGTGTTATATTTATTCTTGCATTGAGGTGTGGATGGATTTGAATTGAAGATGTCTTTGATTCTCTTTGAAGTAGATTCAACAAGTTATGTAGAATGTTAAATGATAGTGAAAGGATCAAGTTGATGTTTGCACTTGAAGTCAGAGTTGTAGTGTTGTGATATTTTTTCAGTGAGTTGGTGCTCATGCTGAACTGAAGCATATGTTAAGAACAAAAGTCCTCATCGGATATTGGGGAACATGACCCCAGAGGAAGCCTTCATAGGTATTTGGCTGTCCTGTGTACATTCATGTGCCCAAGGATAAAAGAACAAAATTGGAACATTCAAGCAGGAAGGGTATATTTGTGGGTAACAATGAGTCTTCAAAGGCTTATTGAAAATATATCCTAGGACAGAAACAGATTGAGATCAGTTGAGATGTCTCGTTCAAAGAGGAGGTAGCCTTCAAAAGATCTAAAGGATCTTACATGGAGATAGACAGTGAGGAGCAGGAGGCTCCATAGGATATGGATTCATCCCTTGATTATACTCCTGACATTTAGAGGGAGTCAAATGAACCAGCTGAGACTGTTGATCCAGTTGATCCTATAGAACCAACTGATGGGCCTAGAGATATTGCCGTAGGTCGGAAGAAGCCCCTATGGGCTCGACAAACCATGCAAGAGGCAGAAAAATATGCAGCTCCTCGAGGCACTTTCAGGGAGAGCAAGAGACCTCAGAAGTTCCCAAGTTATGTGGCATTGATGAGTCACATCATTGATTCTAAGCCTTCTAGCTATGAGGAGGCATCTAACCAACAGGTATGTAGAGATGTGATGACAGGAGAGTATCAATCCATCATTAAAAATGATGTATGGGATGTTGTTCCGAGACCTGAAGGGAAGTTAGTAGTGACTTCCAAATGGCTTTACAAAATCAAGCATGTAGTTGATGGCAGCATTGAGAAACACAAGGCGAGATTTGTGGCAAGAGGATTCTCTCAGAAAGAGGGAATAGATTATGAGGAAACATTTGATCCTGTTGCTCGATACACTTCCATTAGGACGATTATTGCTATTGCCTCCACCAAGGGCTGGAAGTTACATCAAATGAATGTAAAGACTACATTTCTAAATGGTGTGATTGAGGAAAAGTGTATATTGAGCAGCCAGACGGTTTTGTGATTCATGGGAAAGTGTCTCATGTGTGCAAATTGAAGAAGGCTTTGTACGGTCTTAAACAAGCACCTTGTGCATGGTATGAAAAGATCGATAGATACTTGTGTATGAGTTTGGGTTTCACCAAGAATAATGCAGATTCCAACCTTTATTTCAAGATTGTTGATGGTGAGGCCTTGATCTTGGTCCTTTGTGTTGATGATCTATTTCTCACTGGAGCAGAGAAGCTCATTGTCCAATGTTTGAAGGAGTTAGCCTCCGAGTTTGAGATGGAGGACCTTGGCCTTATGCATTACTTCTTGGGATTGGAAGTATGGCAGAGACCTGATGAGATCTTCCTAAGTCAATGAAAATTCACTATAGATATATTGAGAAGGTTTGGGATGTTGGATTGTAAGTCCTTGGCTACATCGATGAAGAAGTTGAGTGACTTAGCTTCCGATTCAGATTTGGTAGATCCCACCATGTATAGACAATTGATCAGATCATTGGTGTAGCTAGTCAACACCAGACTAGACATCTATTTTGCAGTGAGTGCTCTCAACCAGTTCATGTGTGAGCCAAGACAAATAAATCTGGTTGCAGCAAAGCATGTACTGAGATACTTGCGGGGTACTGTGGAATATGGCTAGAGGTGTGAAGGTGTTAGCTAAGTGGGTTGCAATGTTGCAAGGCCAAGTGCCAAGTCCTTAGAAGGCCTTTCCAACTGTAGAGAACGAGAATTGCACAAGGCAGTCAACCTGGATTTGACATTTGTAGCACCGCAAACCTATTCAGAATAGGGTGATCTGGGATGAGGTCGAGGAGGACTAAGTCTTGGAGTGAAGGAAGGAGGGTTGGACTCTCGCAAGCTAGTTGGAGGTGCTACTAGGAGTAGTGCCGAAAGTGTGTGATGGAGACCGTTCCATTGAGGCAAGCATTGCAGGCAACCTTGGACGAGGAGGTCAGGAGGTTGATGCGGGTACTTGGAGTTGAGTTCAGTACTGCAGAAGGTGTGAAAAGGTGTTTGTGGTGGCACTTGGATGAGAAGTCTGAGTAGCTTGAACTCGACCAAGTAGCATGGAAGGTTTTGTATTGCAAGGATGGATCAGCTTAGTGAAGGAAGCCAAGGCAAGGTTCTTGCAGTGGTGGAGAGAGTAGTTCTGAAGAATCTACTCAAATCAGGCTAAGTATGGCAGGGTCAGAAATGGTGTTGAGGAAAACAATCCAACTCCAGAGGGAGTCACAACATCATCAAGATATTCTCCCTATGTCAGGAGAATGGACAGAACGATGGATTGGTTTGTCATAGCGTATATTTCTCCGAGATGGAGAAATATGAGGTGAAAGCCCTGTTGGAATTGTTGTCATTGATGTCAAAGGCATTGTTAAAGTTGTCATTAATGTCAAAAGAATAAAGGCACTATTATAGACAAAATCAAGTAGTATTGTTTGAAGTAAAGTTCAAAATTAGAAGACATAGCCAGCGCATCACACAAAGAAAAGATATTTGCATAAATCATCAGTTGAAGACAGAGTTATGAAGAAGAACAAATTCAACATATTTGAAGGAAAGAATAAGCTTACTTTCAAGATCATGAGAAGATTCATCAAGGCAATAGAAATATCTATGAGAAACTAGTATTTGCCAAGGGGCCGTCCATTTTTGAATCGCATCTATCTAATGTCATCATGGAACAAAAGGGAACTGGTCAAGGTAAACATTATCATCGGGTGTTTTGGAAGTTAGTGTAAGCTTCACCAATCTGGCCATGCGCATGTCTTCAAAAGCTCACTCTAAATTAAATTCTTACTTTGAGTCACTTTCTCATACATTGGCTGGAAAGACATGTGACAGGAAGAGTCGAGAGTATATCAGACTTATAGAAACCTATGCAGTATGAGGAGACTCTGTTTCAATGAGTTGGGATTTAATTGAAGATTACCAAGAAACTTACAACAGTTGGATTAGTTGTCACCTATTGTAGCCATTTTTCCTAAGATCGATGGTGACGGGACAAGAGGTCTTTGCGTTGAAAATTCAAGACGGTATTTGAAACGCTGTTGCAAGAAGTAGTATTGTGGAGGAAGTCTGAGAGATTATTTTTTAGTGCTACTCATATTAAGAATGAATAACAAATATATTTATAGATATTGCCGCCATAACTGAAGATAAAATAATGATTATTAATCACCGTTTGTTTTCTTTAAGGAAAGTATTTACTTCAAAAGCACGATTCAATTTAAAGGAGTATAATAAACTAAACACGTGTTAGAAGTGCGACTAAGCTAAAAGATGTGTTTGTAAATAGAAGCAAATTGCACAAAGTAAGAAGAGGCACATATTTAATGAAAAGATGCGACTATATCAACAGGTTCAGATTTATCAAACAAAGCACAATGAAGAAGTGTGATTACTTGTTTCAAGGTAAATATGAATCAAATTAATCATATTATGGTGCTTTTCAAAGAGGTGCGATCTATATGCTGAAAGGTACAGAATCTGATGGATGTGTTCTTTCCAAAAAGGTGGTTGTGATTTGTGCAAAACAAACATTAAAAGACAGATTTAGAAGGAACATTGTTTTGTTTATAAACAACAAACAAATAAATTAAAGAAGGTCGATCAAGTTAAGGTAACTAAAAGACACATCTGGAAAGATATATTTGAAACATGAAGAGGCAGGGTTGTGTTTTGATAGGTTCTTCCATCAAAAGTTGCAATCTTTGAGTAAATTATATATTTGACATCCCATTCAAAGTTGTATGTGTGGTTGTGTAGTTCAAGAAGTCTACATCAGAAACCCATCTTCTTGTGTAGGCTGAGTGAGAGTTTGTCATCACTAAGGCAGATTGAAGGTGTGGGATATTGCAGATCTGATTGAAGACAATTGCTTCATCCATCAAGTCAAGGTTTGGTGCCTTGCATTAGGGGTTAAGTCTCCTTGTAGGTTGGTGCCTACTAAAATTGTAGAGGTTTGGGTGTCCCTTGTAGATTGCAGCCTACAAAATCATCTTATCTATAAATCAAGTAGGTTGGTGCCTACTCTTATTTGTAAAATCATTCAATAAGTTCAATAAAGTGGAGTCATCTTGCATTCTTTAATACATATCAGAAGTTGATGTTAGAAAATTAAAAGTTGTTTGAAAAGATTGAAATAGAAAGTGCATTTTGATTTACTGATTCACCCCTCCCCCCATCCCCCGTCTCAGTAAATCTTTTGTGCTCTTCAAGCCCTTGTAGCATATATTTCTCTGAGACGGAGAAATATGAGGTGAAATCCCTTGTACAAAACACATCTCTAAGACTGAGTTGTGTTTCCCACAATTGGGTGTAGCCATTGTGAACGTCATGTTGGGAGAGTCCATGACAAGATATGATACCCTTGAGTGGGACTCAAGGAAGACTTTGCTATACCTCCCTAGCTAAGAGGGAGTGTTGATGTTTAGCTTCAGAAGGTATTGCCCTAGTTGGCCAAGAGTCGAGTTAGAATTAATTATAAACAGAAATTATACTTGCTGGGTTGGCTCAAGTGGAAGCTTATTCCTGGATTGGTATAAAAGGGAGAGAGATTCTCCTCATTCAATATACAAATTCAATTCATTCATTCTTTTGTGATCAAGAAGAAGATTTGTTGCTCAAGAAGGAGATTTATTTCTGCTCAGAAATTTGCACTACTTCAGTGCTGGGTTATTTTATTGTATTCTGCCTATCTAGGCTTGATTCTTAAGTGCTGTTTCTGAATTGTTGTATTTGATCTATTATTTATTGAAGTCTTGCTGGGTTTTTCTCCCTTGAGTAGAAGGGTTTTCCCAAGATAAAATACTATGTCTCCTATTCTGTGTTATTTTTTTGCTTATTGTGCTTATTTGATCTAAAAACAACACCAAAGTCATGTTGGCGTAACAAATAGCACCTCTGGAGTGCGAGTTGGTAATGACAGCTATGCACAGTGTGTAATGACTGCTCTTCAAATTAGGAGGGGAAGCTTTGTTGATATGCGTTGAAAAATAAAGTATTCTAAATCCTATCTTTTTCAGCTCAGCTAGAAAAGGCACAAGGTTAAGGAAACCAAGAACGTTGCAGCTAATGGTTTTCTCTGGTTTTGCAAATCCTAACTACAACTAAACTAAATGCTTTTAATCTATCCTATTTCCTCAAGAAAACAGAGCATGAGGACCTAGGAGCAGGAATGTTTGATACGATAAACTTTACAACAGGATTTCCAAGGAGGGAGCTTCCTCTCCTAATTTGAAGAGCAATCATTACACACTGTGCATAGCTGTCCGTATTGGCATAACAATTAGCACCTCTAGAGTGCGAGTTGGTACAGACAACTATGCACAGTGTGTAATGACTGCTCTTCAAATTAGGAGGGGAAGCTCCCTCTTTTGCTTTGGTTTTGACAAAGATGGTAGTGAAGATTCCACCGGCGGTGGCTCTGTACTTGGCATGACTGCCCTCCTTGTCTTCTTGCTATCTAGGTAGAGTATACTGTTCTGACTGACTCTACTTGATCTCTCTTGAACAAATGAATATTCCTTGGCAAACCAATCGACAACTGGAAGTGGCTGGGTATCAACCTGTTCTCTGAAGAATTGAGGAAGTACATCCCCATCATCATCTGACAATCCTCCCACATCCTCTGACATGAAGACAAAAATCTATGAGAGGGTGAACCTGTTGTAGCCGTGCCGGCGCACCTTGAACTCATCCTCGTAGTTGACCCAGTAATTCTCCATAGAAGGCTTGTGGTAAGAGCGACTGCCAAGGTGTGCTGAATAACAACCCCAAGGGTCATATGTGCGTGCATCAACAAGGTACTTAAGATTAAGTTTCTCTAACTCATGACCTACAGCCTTGGTGTCAACTACTGTCTTGCACCAAGTAGATGCCCATTTGCAATGGAAAGTTGGCAACTGGCTTGCACTTGTGATGCAAAAGTGAATGAACATCGTACAATTGCCTTAGAAATTCCATTGAAACCGTCCTATCCGAAGGATAACGAGGTAGCATGGCTGGATTTCCTATATATCCGTAGACGTGGATGTAGGTGTAGGTAGGGAACTGAATGAACTAGTTTACCCATTCTACCATTGCTGCTCTGGCAACCGCTGAGATACGAACATGCAATTCCAGGTCTAGGTTCCTCACTGTGTACATCCAGAATGCTTCTTGCACACGCTTGAAATGTTGCTCGGACTTTGTGAACTCAAGCTGGTCATAGTATTGATAAACCTTTTGTACACTTAGAATCCCCATTGTGTTCAACCCTCTAAACTGACCCTGGTAAGCAATCGAGTATATGAGATGCTAACACATGAAATTGGTGGGCAACTAGGAAACCGGTAATCTGCTTGTGGAGAACGTCGTTGATCAAAGAAGCCCAGTTGTAATGCTTTCGCCTGGAAATAATTTGAGCAATGATGTAGTACATCCAAGGTTGGAATTTGTTGGAATTTGCATGACCGGAAACACGATTAAGAAGAGTGATCAAAATCGCGTACTCATCTTTGAATTCTCCGCGACCCACATTGTTTGGCAATTTAACTTTTTTCTGTTTCACCACCTTGCTGCCATTTTGCTTTTGCTCTGACACATGTCCTTATCAGCGTTGAATGCTTTTTTGCATTGATCCATGGTAATGACCAAACTGTTTGAATGTTGAAGAATACAAAAACACCTCTCAATGTCCTGAGGCTTGAGATTTCAAATCACCCGTCCATCTATTGACTGAATTTCTCGAGTAGTAGAATTGTAATGCTTGGCACAAGACACCACAAATTCTATGCATTGAATTGAAATAGGGAATGAAGCCGCCTCTAGCAACCCGGATTCTTTGATGTTTTGAAGTATTGCTTGATTTATCTTAATCGGATCCATGATAGCCTCTGGAAGCACTTTATGCAAATCTGTGTCAACTATTTTGATGAAGTCATGAACCAAGACTGACTTAGTCTTGAATTCGATCTGTGTGTACTGCATTTTGAAAAACTCACCTGTTGACTATAAATACGACTATGTTCTGACAACTTTCTCTGGAAAGCTAAAACGTCTCCTGATGAGGCTAAAAATAGCTTGTTGGACGACAATTTCCACGAAAAATTCTGAGATGTGGGTTTTGTGCAGAAAGTGATTCTAAGACAACCTACAATGTCAGAATTGCGAAAAAGCGCCGTTTAGCTTGACAGGCAAAGACTTTTTAGTTGAGAATTGTAGGGGTTTTAGGGTTTCTGGTGGGCAGTTTTTTTGAGAAAAACTGAAACATGGGTTTTGTGCAGAAGATGATTCTAAGCCAACCCAAATCCTCCGTTTTAAAAAATATTGACTTTTACTCTACCATACAAAGGAATTTCAATCGAGAAAAGCAGAGCTTCAAGGCAATTTCTCCTAAAAAATTCTAACACATGGGTTTTGTAGAGAAAATCGTGCACAACTAACCTAGATGATCAAAATTGTCAAAAAGTCGCCGAATTCTTGGACATGCGAAGAAAACCTAAGACGAGAATAGAAGAATTTAAGACATAAGATAGAAATTTTATGTTTTTGCTTCTGCAAAAATCTCCATGTTTGTCTGAAGTCTGCTGATTATTATGGACTTGTATCTGCAAGGAAATCTGAAAAATAATAACTGTAGCACCTTCATATGCTTGCACAATGAGAAAATTCACTTGCACCCAACCTGTTGTGAGAGAAATGGACGCCTAAATTCATATTAATAAAGAATTTTGAGGGTTTAGGCACCAACTGCAAGTAGAAACTCTGATCTGGAAATAAATTATCTAATTGGACCTCATTTCGATCAACAAAAACTGACTTGGAGTTTCAAAAATATTAAAGTATAAAAATATTCAGTTTAACACAACATGCGAATTGCAATTGAGTCTCAAAATAGGCGCCAATATTAAAATATTGAAGAAAATCGCCTTAATCAAAGTTGACTGCTGAAACTGAAGATTTAATATTTTTTAATTGAGTTAATTGAATTCTATCCTTCTAGGTCGGCTTAGAATATTTTACTAATTCCAAAAAGTCAAAGTTTGACTTTCTAGGCGTCCCCCTTCAAAAGTAGAGATTTTTAGCTAACTTCCTATTTTGTAGTTGCTTGAAAACGTCACTGCAGCCTCTGTTGAACTCTAATTTCTAGATACTTGGTTGATGTTGGAGTTGAGCTGACACATCCATTGCGTAGCTAGAACTACTCTGATGAAATGTCTGCTAGGAGCTACAAGTGTTAAAAACCACGTTTGGTGCCTCAAAAACAAAGTCGCCTTTTATTAAAATAATGTACAGGACATTAGACTTGGCCATTTTCCTGTTTTTCCATTCCGCACTTCAATCTGCCACTGCCAGTGAATGATGACTCCCGTTGACTGGATACTGGATCCATCACGTAGCTAGAAGAATTCTGCAAATAATGATTGTATGCAGAGTGTTTGAAAGTTGGTTTAACGTCCTCAAATGCAAGGGTGCCCCTGGCCTGTAGAGGCACAATTACAATCATGAGAATATTTTGCAAATTGCAACTTCTAACTGAACGCTGTACTTTGACCCTCGACATCGGGAGCTGGATTGCTCCGATGCGCGCGCCATTGGTCTCATTGCGAAGATGGAACAACTTGGAAGAGATGTTCCTGGAAGTGACGAAGCGAGAAAACTGCTTCTAAGACCTCTAGTAGAAGGGTGCCTTTTCCAAGGGAGTATGTACATTCCATAGTCATTTTTCTACTTGTTTTCATTTTTTAGTATTTTCCGCTGATTCTTCACTCACAGGCATTTGACAAACACTAAGGGCTGACGGTTGGATTCACTTAATAGCTAGGAGGATTATGCACAGGTTTTATGAAGACGACAACTGCTAAAAACCTCATCTAGTTGGCCAAAAGGCTAGGTGCGCCTGGCCTATAGAGGTACAGTTTGATATTTTCACTTTTATTTTCCCTCCATTTCACGTGCTCGCTGGAACAACTGCCACAGTTACTCAGCACATCTGATGATCTTGCAAACGGATGCATCGTGGAGCTAGGTTGAATCAGGAAAGATCCCCCGGAAACGGATTTTGCAAATTCATTCATCTAACTTGTCTAATTCAAGGGCGCCCCTGGGCTACAGGGGCCCAAAAACTGCAAATTTGACTATCTCTACGATGTGTAAACTCTGCGTACCTTTCGCTTTCGCCTTCGATTGCCAGAGTTTTGTAACTCAGATGGACTTGCTTGATAGCTTGCCGAAAAGCTGACTGAAAACCGAAGAGAATGAATGTATCTGCAACTAGAAACAATTGAATTTGAGCCTCCAAATTGAAGGGCACCCTTGAGCTAAAGGGGCGTAGATTTGTTCCGGACTTGATGTTTTCCTCCATTTTATACTCTGCGAACAACGTGTTGGCTGCTGAATTGACCATGTAGAAGCATTACTGCTATTGACGCGCGTGTGTGATTGTATTTCACCATTTTCACATGTACGAACATTGTAAAGTTGATTTGCATGTTGATTGCACAAGCGTCTCCCACGTTATAAAGTGAAAATTTTATAGACTTAGAATATTTTTTCCAATTTTCATCATTTGAAAATCCCCTCCGTCGTGAAGCATCTTTTTCAACATCTTTCATTATAGAATGTTCTGCTTTAAGTTTCAGGCTTAGATTTTGACACTTGGTACTGGCCAACTGCCATTGACGACCTCAGAGGTCCTAACTTTTCTCCTGAAAAAGTGAAAACTACCCACCAGGGTAAAACTGACTTCATCATTGTGATCGTGATGTGAAATAAGCCAATCAAAATTAATTTCAGCCAATTCTAACAAATTTCTATATTTAGGGTTTTGCGACCTGAAACAGGGGTGTTTGAAACCATAATTTTCAATTTTTCCAAATTTCACTAGCATCTTCTTGACACCAACTGACTCGAAGTCCATACTTGATTTACCCAAAAACTATGTTTTGACATCATTTTAACAAGGTTTAGACCATTTTAAGCAAAATGCCTTAATGAAGCAAAAAAATTGGTTTGGGTACAACAAGTCATTCAAAAAGGGCATGGATCAGGACTAAGAGAATATATGCTGCACTCTAGACTATCGATCCATCAGCAGATAAGGAATATCTTTGAATATTGGTTAGTAATCATCTATAAGGAAAATAAGTTATATCTGCAGCCCAGAAATATCAGACCTGCAGATTTTATGAAGGAAGGAATTTAATATGATTTGAAAAGCAGATTGAGAATAAGGAAATAAGGATCAGTAACTATAAGAGGTCTATTGGATTTAAAATATTATTAACAAAAATGTTTTGGGAAGTAAGTCTATCTATCTATATGTGTGTGTGTGTGCATATATATATATTCATGCAAAGGTAATTATTGTATATCAATGAGAAATAATAATATATAGTAGAATCAAAGGACAGTCAATAGATGTTCTTTTTATTAATTAATTATAATTATCTCCATTTATAACATGTTCAGAAATTTATATCTATATACATTGCTAATATGCATATCTGTAATCAGTCATTTGCTTATATTATTATGTTCATGTTCCACCATGGTGGGAAAGAAGGATTACAAAGAGAATGCGGCAATAGGTTCTCTCCTAGATACGCCACATGGGCTAGAGGGGTACTTGCCGTTGTCTCAAAGGTGTAAATTTTAATGATCAGATTGTATGCACAGAATTTAATTCAAAATCAGACACAAAGACACAGCAGATACCTTGGGAAAACCGTCCTCTTGAGGGAGAAAAACCCAGCCACAATATAATACTTATATATTGGATCTCAAAAGAAAAACTCCTTTACAATGAGGCCGATATGAAGGCCTAATAATATGCACCACAGGCTGATGCAATCACAGCAATAGAAGGATGTGAATCTCAGTGATAGTACTCAGCCTTTTATCAATGTAACAATCTGCACTTGAATAACTTCTTACTATCTCGCACTTGGTGTATATGAATGTATAGCAAAACTGAATGATCAACAATGAGAGTACCATCGAATATATATACAAAACAAGGAAAGGAGACACGTCTCTTCAAGAGTGATCAAGTCGGCCTTCACCAATTAAGATATGTCTCTTCATAAAAAATCGCGCCAATTAGAGGAGTCGCATCCAATGGAGTAAGAGGTCGGCCTCAATAAAATCGTACCTCTTCATTTAATAAGTATTAGCCAATGTTTAATTATCATTTAATAAAAGACGTGGCTGTTCATGAATATCGAACATAACAATTAAATAGCCAATAGGCTACGATTTAATTGTCCACTTGTGCGATCTGATCTGGAAGTCATGACCGATGCTGCTATTATCACCAACAAAAGGGTACTGCCTTTGGGTCTAGATTGATCACCAAAGTAACCATTGTAGTCTCACCTTCCTATCATGGTGTAACAAGAGGGGAGGGTTAATTATGGAAGTGGAAAAGGATGATGACAAGGGGATTGAGAGTCTCACTAGGTCACCTCATATGAATGGTGTGCGCCACATGAGGCCTAGGGGACCCCCTCATATGAATGGGATGCGCCACATGAGGGGGGAAAGACCAAGATATCCTATCAACATCCTCTTTCATGTGGCCCGTAATTGAGCGACCCCAAGGGACTAAATCAATTCAAGGTATCCTCTAGGGCCCATTGCTTGGAAAATTGATAATTTAGAATAGATTTGGTATAGCTCCTATTAGGGACATTGCAGTGATGTGTATTTGCCCTGCTTTCCTTCTCATGACTTAAAGCTACAAAAGTCATTAAGTGACATTCGAGCGTAGAACTCCAGTCCAAGTGCTTTATACTCTGCAAATAAGGTAGCAAAATTGCACTCATCACAATGTGGCTCTACTTCCTCATGTGGATCTTCCTCTTTCTACAAAATCTTGGGCTGAGATGGCCTAGATGTGGAACCCAAAACAATTCTTTGATTAGCTGTAGCACTTCCTTCAGTTGTAGGAACTGATTTAACTTTTGTACCATTCATGTTTTGCATTGTTTGAAGTAATTGTACCTTGATATTTGTCATCTGTTGTTGCCCTTGACTTATGCTAATAATGGCATTGTATTCAATCTTGGCCTTCTCATCATCTGTCAAGACCTTCTTACCTCTTTCACCCATTTCTTCATCTATTTCCGGATCCTTCACTTTCCTTCTTTGATACACTCCAAATTCTTTATTGCTGGGTTGTACGAAAACCTGTTTGATCTAACTCTGCAAGATGGCAATATCTTAACCCTGATACTGTTGTAATGACTCGTTTTTATAATTTTTGCTATTTTGATGATTTTTCTGAAACAAACACAACTAGAACAACAACTGAACTTGTAATATAAATGTTGATTACAACTACCAAGCCGGAAAGTGGAAACTTTACAAAAATCCTCAAGTAACCCTAAATTACATTTAGATATAATTTGCAATCATAATGACAGCAGCAACAACATTGATTTTATTTAACTTCAGTATGGAAAAATGATAACAATACTGATATACAAGCTGGGAACAAGTTTTAGAATTACAATTTTTCCAAATCAACTCAAGTGATCAAATGACGAGATTTATGCAATATGGCTGCTAGTAGGGTAATTCAAATGATTTTCCAGCACTCCCAAAGTTGGGTACAACACTATAAATGTCTGATATATCCCTCTAATGACTACTACAACACCTTATATGACTTATGTAACCCTCCAAAATGCTAGTAAAGTACCCTAGATGACTGCGGCAAGGCTGGAAATGAATGTTGGCGGTTAGGAAAGTGGGTAAAGTGCTGTACTAGCCTCCAAAGGCTTCCCAACTGCAGATCCGTCTCCAAAAGCTTGTCCAAAGGGCAGATTGTTGGAATTAATTTTCATTGATGTCAAAGGAGTATGAGCTAAGTTACCGGTTCGGGTTCGGGGACGGGTGCGGGTATGAGAACCTGGTACGTGAGTATGTGAATTTTTTTTTTAGGGGTTTGGGTTCGTATGGGTACATGTGTGTGTGTGTGTATATATATATATATATATATATACAAAAGAATAAGAGTATACATAATTGTAAAACTAAATCATTTCATAGTATGATACTTGATCATTGATCAATGCCAAATGCCAAAGATAAATATTAAATGCCAATTGATAGTTGAAAAATATTCAAATAAGGCATATCAATGATATCATATATGTCTATGTTCACGATTCCAATGGAAATCATCACAGTTACTGAATTACAAAATGTAGTTCATGAAACTTGATTCAATGTTCATTGTTCAAGTGTTCATCAATCATCAAAAGGATTATCAAAAAAATCATCGTGACTTGGATTTTCAGCGGCTTCAACTTCAAGATCATCATCATTTGAACCCAAAGTGGATCCAACACCATGTGGTATGTCATCATTATCATCCACATCATCCATAGTGGCTCTAGCAAGATCTTGAATGGTTGCATCCAAGTCAGCAGACTCGGGTGCTACATCCCAAAGCTTCGCTGCCCCCTGCTTGTATTGAGGATCCTTACGTGACAAAAGATGCAAATTGAAATGAATATACACCAAGTCTTTAGCTCTTTTTGCAGCCAACCGGTTACGCTTCACTGAGTGGATAAAGGAGTATGTACTCCAATTTCGTTCAGCGGCAGAAGAGCTTGCAACCTGGAGAGAAAACCAACAAAATAAAAAATAAAAAATGCAACATAAATTCAAGAATGTTAAGTGTTAAATTCTACAATACAAGTGGCAAAAGAAAAAAAAACTAACTTGTGAGAGGATCTTGATTTCAAGAGGTTGGAGGTACATATAATCTTGACCATGGAGGTTCCACCATGTAATAGCATCCATTTTGTATTGGTCTCACGACCAGCGGAAGGGGGCATGATTTTTTTCTGAGATAAACAATCCTAAATTCTTTCGCAACACTTATGCGCATACGGATCCTTTGAAGATTCTACTAAATGCCCTCTTATAACCATTAGCAGCTTCAAAATCTCTATATGGTGGTATTCTCCACCACAGGATGAAAGTACTTGAGTGGTATATTACCTGGAGATAGGGCA